>OZ038480.1:61593210-61795710 GCA_964036315.1 Acanthosepion esculentum | reverse complement strand
ATTAACTTTGAACATGGACATAATATCTTGACCGTGTTTTGAAACAAAAAAATGAATCACTTTATAAAACATACATATAACAAACTATTTCTATTTCTAATTCTAACAGTTGAAATATAATTCTTGAAAATGGCTAAATGTATAGCCGAAAGCGCTCAGATAAAAAGAACATTCGGACAGTTTTTATATAATTTATCCTCTGAAAAGAAAAACTTTATTAGATCGCACAAGAAATTATATAAAAAACTAAATAAAAGCACCTTGTCAGTCGTTTTTAATGAAATGTGCATGAAAGAAGGATTGCTGCCTAAATACACAAATATATATATATGTATATATATATATATATATATATATATATATATATATATATATATAGTAATGACAAAGATATTGTAAATCCAGTAATGCTGTCAGTCAGTGGAAGTCTGAAAGAAAGGGTATGGCTGGCTTTGCAATAAAGTGTTCAGTATCAGAGATAGAGCATTAATAAGATTAATACAAATAAAATTTGTCACTTAGCTGATTGTTGTTATATTCAGCTCCCAGACTCTGGAGTTTGATAAACGAACCATTTAGTAATCTTTCTGCTGAAACCTCCTGATGAGTGGACAGAACAAGGTGCTTAATACAACATCAATCAACTAAGTAACAAATTTTATTTGTATTAATCACACACACACACACACACACACACACATATATATATATATATATATATATTTTAAAGACATTTATATTATGTTTAAAATAAATTGTCGGACTATGTCCAATTCTAAAATATATATATATATATATATTTTGAAATTATTAGGAGAAATAGATAATTATATTTAATGATTCATTGAGTCTGAAACCTCTACAGAATGCAGAAAGCACTGGACGGCCGTTTCGTCCTATATTTGGGACTCATCAGCAGTGCGCATCCACTACTGAGAATTGAAACCCTGACAGGTTGTGAAGCAAACACCATACCAACTGTTCTAAGGGCCTCGGTGACGAAGAGGTAGCAAATCAGACTCAATATAGCGCCGCTCACTCACAAATTCCTCTACTGAGATTCACTTTAACCATAGGACGGTGTCTCCCGGAGCCATGACTACTATCACCAAGCCGCTCACTCCAGAGCATTAGAAGCCGGTTCAAGCAATGATATACAATTTGAAATTATTATATATATATATATATATATATATATATATATATATATATATATGTATGTATGTATGTATGTATGTGTGTGTGTGTGTGCACAACTGTTGTAGCAACAATAGTGTCATTTCCAATAAAAGCCTCATCTTATGCTGATCCTTTGTTCAGGCATGATTTCAAGGGCATGGCTTCATTAACAGTAACCCAAGTCACCCCAGAAGTACCTCCTAGTATCACTAGTACTGATTAGTTTTCTGTTACATTGTAACAATATCTGATGCAATCTTGAAGTCTATGTACCTCCATATGCATCTATTTTTTGTACTATTTTTTCTCAATACAAGGCCCACGAGACACTCAATTGTTGAAGGGCAAAAAGGAGGAAGTAATAAGTGCAGATTATGAGGATATGTAGGATAGATAACAGTTGATCCTAGACTAGAAGGGGTTAAGATCATAGTGATCAGGAAAGCATCTGCTCAAGAATCTGTCCTGCAAAGTAGTGGGAAAAAGCTGTCTGAATGGAACTTCTTTCTTACTAATAGTATCTATCTATTTATCTAGTTATCTACTGAGATGTATATTTGTGACAAAATACAACAAAAACAGCAAGCTGATTACTTGCTATTTAGAATAAAATGGTTGCACAAAAAAATGCTCATTGTATTTTCAAAAAATAGAAAATAAAATTTTCTTTTATGGATCGTTAGGTAGTAAAATTCCAAACCTTTCTGCTACCATGGTTTCTTCTGCAAATCTTCATACAGTAAGATTCCTGATGATACATAGGAGAAACTGTGGGCATGGAAAGGTTTAGATTTTTTATTTACAACATTTTAGAAATGTATATATATATATATATATATATATATATATATATATATATATATATAAAAGGTTAATGGTCAAAGTTGAATCAGCCCAGGAAACAGTAGTATTAAAAAGTGCTCGATACACATGAGAAAAAATAAAATAAAAGTAAAAATAACATAAAGCTTTTAACTTTAAAAATCAGGAGATCAGTTGAATCTGCTACCTTGGTTTCAATCTTATGGTATCTTCAGGCAATTTTTATAAAATGACCACTTAACACTTTATTATTTTTTTAAAAACTATTGAACAATATATTATTTAAAAAAAAAATAGATGAACATATGACATTGAGTGTAATAGAAAAGGAGGAGGAAGATGTGAAGAATGGAGAAGAAGAAGGGGAAAGAGGAGAAAAGCAAGGGTATTATAAAGTATCGGTAGGAGGGTAATTGAAATGTACATTTTTTTTTATCAAGCCTCATATGTGCTTAAGAGTAATTTCTTAATATGTATACAAGGACTCAAGACTTCAACTGAGTCCTTGCATATTCCTTGCAGACATCAAAAATGCCCATGGGACCAACTTTACAAGACATCATACCATGCTAACTGCTGGTTTTCCCCCTGTTTTTATTGGCATCTTACAATGACCCAGATCTTGACCAGTTGCAGAGAGGCTTGTATCTAGACATGCCAAACTGTTTCACTGCTAACAAGAAAAACCCGGATGTAACTGGGGTTTATAAACATATCTGCATGTGATCCAAGGCCTCTTTTGCATCTGTACTGACACGGGTGTGCCACAGGTTTCTTATCAATAATTTCCTGTACCTTTCATACAAATTTGGATCTTCTTTTTGGATGATATTAGGACCCTTCGCATGCATTTTACATTTGTCTTCTGCTGTAGAATCCCTGCCAATGGCTTCCAGAACTTTGTGAACTTTGACAACAAATGACCATGAAACTTTTAGGAAGTGAGCATCATGCCTTGTCATTTGCTGAGTTAATTTGATGTTTGTCATCATTTATCTGAAAAAAAAACAAGTTAGAAAAAGTTACAGCTGTTAAAAGATGTGTTTTCAAAGAACCAAGTAATCCTGTTTATTAATATATAATAAATATATATAATATAATATGAATAAAGACAAAAGGAAAACTTATCTTAGCTAAGCTTTCCTTTCATATTGTCCTTTTACAAATATACTCTATCTGAAATTTTTCACATAATATATATTAATATAAATAATGATAATAATAAACAAAATGTTCACTTATCTCTAATCAGTGTTTCATAGATTCTGAAGTCTATTCATCAGGATAAAAAAGTATTTTTGATTTCTCAAAATCAAAAAATACTTTATTTTCCTGATGTGTGAATCTCTAAATTGGATGTTTTTCAAAAATATGCTATCTACAAATCATAGACCAAGTGGTTGACAAAAAGCAACAGAATATAACAGACTATTTTGTTTGGAGCTAGTTGAATCTGAAAAGGCATTTGACTCAATAGAACACTCAGCACTTTTTAAATCAATTCAAAATTTATATAAAAGCAATAATATATATTATAACAGTACTGTAATAATTTGACAAGACACAAAAAAACAGATGAAATAAAGAAAAGGAACAAAAAAGTGATACTGTCTAAATTATTTGCATCAAGCCCTGGAAGTAACTTCTGGAAATTGATATGGAGAAGAACAGGAATAAACATCAACAGAGAATATTTGAACCACCTAAAAATTGATGAGGATATTTGTATGCATGAGGCTGACATTATTGCTGCTGGAAATGATCATAAGGATGATTGCAACATGCTCTTTGATTGAATGCTGCTGTTGTTGCTGTTGATGATGATTCTGAAATATTCATTGAATGCTGCTGTTGTTGCTGTTGATGATGATTCTGAAATATTCTTTGAATGCTGCTGTTGATGATGCTCATCAACATCATCCTGAAATTATTATTCCAATCATTTACTGTACTTTTCAGTGATTAGCAATTTTTGTTATACTATTGTTCAGCATACACAAGACCCAAGAGCCACTCAAGATAGAGGGTTACTGAATAAGTTTGTTGTAAGTGTTCAATAGGAGAAGGTAAGAAAAGCATATTATGAAGATATGTAGCATATATGAGAGTTAACCCAAATACTTCAAGAGGTTAAGATTGTAGTGGGGAAGCATCCTCTTGGGAATTTGTTCCCCAAAGTAGTGGTTCTTGGGAATAAGCTGTTTGAATGGAATTTCATGCTTATTTTATTATTTCAGTCATTATCTTTTTAATAAAATAAGAATGCAGATCACTATTTTTTACACTAAAGTTCATTCATTACAAGTCTTGAGGGCCACTCAAAATAGAGGGTACTGTTAAAGATTAGGAAGAAATAGGTAGGATATGAGTATAAGTGGAGGTGACAGGAAGTGAAGATCATGATGATAAGGAGAATACAAAAAGAATTACCCTTGATTTAAAGGGGTGAAGATATTAGTTGACCCTAGACTTGAAGAGAAGTCGGTTCTATAAAGTGAAAGTTTTGGAAAAGAAACTGTTGGAGTTGTATTGTTGTTTTGTCCAAGTAATTTTGACCATCTCAGTCATTTTCAGTAACCAACTTGGTGTCTGTGTGGTAGACAGAATTCCTTTGTTTACATCCTGGTATTCTTTGAAAAGGTGAAAGTTTGAAATAGTCTATGGTGACATCAACTGTAACATTTATTAGAAGTGAGGCTGCACCAAAAAGAATGCAATATTTTTGTGTATCTGCTGGCCATCTATCATGGCAATGAGCACTTTTTTCTCTTGTGGGCAATCTTAAGCAGACTTTTTGGAAGCTGCTTATTCTTATTTCTAATAATAAAAGCTCTGACATGGGTACCTTTTGTGGCCTGCACTTTTTTGCTTGCAGCTATTGTTCCCCATGACATTGAGCACTTTTTTATTACACCAGTAAATCATTTGTAGTGTTTTGTATTTTTAAAATTTTTCAGCTACTCTGATCTTGGCTGGATAGGTTACCCTCCTCCTGATCAATTTGGTTGTCTTACCATTTTGGACTTACCTGAGAGTATAAGAGTTTCTATTTTCACACAACACAACTAGTGACGGATTGATGATTGCACAAAAGTTTGTGAAACTGGCAATCATGGACAGTCACTGCCCACTTGAAATTGGACTTAAAAAATATATTAAAGCTCTGCCATTTATTATGGCATTGAGCACTCTTTTTCCTATGTGCAATCTTAAGCAAACTCTTTTGGAAGCTGATTATTCTTATATATGTATATATATATATATATATATATATATATATATATATACTCGACTCTCCCATCAAATTCAATGCATGAGCGTCAAGCAGATCAGTTACTAGGAACCAACAGCTCAACACCAGCATATGAGATTTGTTAATAATGGTGAAGGTTTTGTGCAGAACCATCCACGCTTTTTGGAGGGCCGAATACAGAGACCTGGTGCACTACATGCCACAAGGTACCCAAACGACTGTCCACAGGTTTTGAATTCAGAGTTGTCCTTCTCCTAGACCAGTTGTCATCCAAGGCTATAGAACCCAGGGTGAAGAAGATGATTCATACCTTTCTCAAGGGTATTAGCACGTAAGTGAATGTCATGGATTTGACTGGAATTCGAACTCAGCTTCCCGATTCCTCAATCCAAGCCACTGTCTATTACTCCACCGTACCTTCTATACATATATATATATATATATATAAAGACAAGAAAATGATAACAATATTGCCAATAAGATTGATGAAATTTATTATATATGAGTCGGCCTTTGGACTAAATTGAAGCACAAAGACTGTTGTAATTTAGGAAGGATTACTGAATGGGGAATAACCAAAACGGAGGTTGAAAATGAAGTGGTAATCTTTATAATATTAACAAAATACAATACTTGCCAGCAGCATGAAGTAGGTAAACCACTGCTAGTGGTGGACTACTTAGACACCATATTACTCCCCACTTACAATAGTGTCCAGCATATTTATGAGTATTGGGACATACCTATTAGTGTTCATAGGTACAGTATATAACAAAGACAAAGATTTTAAAGTCAGAATTTTACTAAATTGAAGCACAAAGAGAAAGATTTTAAAGTGAGAATTTTCATTGAAAAAGGACACAGGTGTGCCTGAAAATTCTGACTTAAAAATCTTTCTCTTCGTGCTTCAATTTAGTCAAAAGGCTAATATATAATAAATCTTAATGCCAATATTGTTATCATTTTGTTGTCTTTTTATTCCTCAAATTTCATTAACCAGCCTATTAAATCTACACACACACACACACACATGTCTATATATATATATATATATATATATATATATATATATATACTGATGTTTGGTCATTTGGTCAGATTTTGATTAAATGAGTCATGGTTGTTGGGCATGTAACTTTTCAGTGGCCACTTATACAAATACACATATACACCCAGATGCATCTATAAAAAATGAAAGCAGAAATATAATGTTTCATGAATACAAACACTTATCATGCTGATAAGAATGCCTTCCTCTTAAATGGAAGTAGAAGCCAAGCATTAGAAAGAAGAAGTTAAATTGTGGAGGTTGTCTATTCTTTGAGGATGAAAATGGTTTTCAGAAAATGTGCCAATGTTTATTTTTTCTTATTAATCTTTTCTTTTTTCTGCTTTCATCTTTAAAGAATGTGAAAAATAAAAACGGAATCTTGTAAGAATTGCTGGGAACATTTTCTCAGATTCTGCTATTCATCTCATTAAAAATAACATAAAATTTTCATTTGCTTGTTGTTTCATATTAAAGAATATTTTGACAATCTTTTCAGTTGGGTAAATATAATGTTGATCAGGGCTGGTGCAAGAGTCTTATGCCCTACCTAATCTATGATATGCCCCCCCCCCATTCTACTATATACAGGTAGTATTCATATAAAATACAAATTTTATTATAACTTAAATATGTACAATATGTAATATAGGGGAACAAATCACCTAGAAAATTTGAAAATAAACATAATGTATCTAAATACAAACAATTCAATCTCAAAAAATGTTTTGTGGCAATTTTTAAGATCAACTTGAGATTTTTCTATTAAAAAAAAAAACTTCAAGAATTTTAACACATTCAACATTAGGAATAAAAAATAGTGAATTTTATATCGTTTTTTTCTGAGACTTAACATGAGCAAAACAAATTCATGGGTTTTGAGGGGACAAAAAAGACCCCAGAATGATTTGAAAAATTTTTATCCTTTAATAGTCAGTTGTGCTTAGTTTAATTTATAATGTATTTAAATGTAGGTAGAAAAATGCAAATGTTGATAAGGCAACAAGGGTCATAAAGCACTGTTCGGAGCCCCTAATCATGCTTAGACCCTCCCTGTGGTGGGGCTGTTGGCATAGAACCCACCGGCCCTGTCACTGATACAATCGTTTTCCTTTTAATATTTATTTCTCAATTTTTCTTTACATCCTTTCAGTAATTTTTCTCCCATCCAAACCATTTTCATTTTCATAAAATGTATGAGGGTTGGCTGAAAAGTTCATAGGCTGACCAAGATACTCTCATGGAATATAGTCTACACAGTTCTTCTTCTATTGATCTTGCAGTGCCATTGGCGAAGAAGATTTCATACTGTTGGTCAAAAAGATCATCAAGGGCAGATATGATATCATCATCACTGCAATACTGGTCCCCAACCAAGTATGTTTTCATGTTGGGGAACAGATGATAGTCAGATGCAGCCAAATCAGAATAGGGAGAGTGATCATCCAGCCATTGAAACCAAGGATTTGTATGCTGGAGCATTGTCCTGATAAAACAAAACTCCTTTCAATAACTTCCGACTTTTAATAAAGCTGGAGTGTCATCCCCTAATATAGCAGCCATGTCCTTGAAGGCTAAACCCTTTTACTGAAGATACTTGATAACAGCACAAGGCCAAATTTTGTCTATTTCCAAGAGAAGTTGCTACTAGTTACTTTTGAAGTCTTTTTTGAACAATTAGATGTCAGTTTACTTGGAAAAGAACAATGCAGTTATTAATAAGAAGAGTTAAAATTAATGCATGGAAGATTTCACAGCTCTAGCATCACTCCTTCATAGTCAGCCTATGCACTTTTCAGCTCACCCTCGTGGAATACATTCTTGGTTAGCCATGCATTTTCTTCTCTTCCCAACCTAGTTCTATAATTGATTTATTTAAATGTCAATGTGACACTGGCTACATAGTTAGGACCAGTCAACTTCTAAAGGAAAGAATTGCTCAACATGTCCTGACATCCATTAGAAAAGGTCAGCTAGATAACTTGCACCATTGCATCCTGGTCTGCAATTGCAGAACACCTGATACAAAATTGAAAGTGTGCATCATCCTTCCGAGAGGACATGTTCTCAGTTTTGTGCAGATCACATTCAAGCTTCCATTTAAAAGTACTTTAAACTATTTTTATTAAATCAAGACAAACTTCCTTGTGTAAACTAAAGTTAGAAAACTGGTTGTTAGGACTGAATGTTATTTGTTTATAAAAAAATATAACCAATGGTGACTCAAGCTAGAGGGTTAGAGATTAGGAGGTACAATTTATAGGGATATGTGGGGAAGATAACATTTGACCCTTGACATGAACAGGTTAAGATTGTAGTGATGAGAGAAGCATGTTGGGAGTCGGTTCCAGAAAGCAGCAGTTGTGGGAACAAACTGTTCGAGTGGAACTTACATCTCACTAATGGAATACAAAAGGAATAAGGGTGGTTTGCTAAAATGTGTGTGGCATAGTGGATCTTAGCCATGAAGGATAGAATTAGTGGAACTAATGAATGTCGTACGTCTGAACACTTTCCATTGAAATAACGACAGAGCAGTGAAAGGTTTGCAATGTTTCCTCTGTGAGAAAGAGGTGTATCCTTTTTAGTTGGTTATGCACAACAAATATGACTTTCTTCGATCAAGTTCTGATGAGTGAGATGCAATAACCATTTAGCTTGTTTTGCTGTTCTCTTTTATTTTCTTTTGCTTTTAATTTTGTATTGCAAACTGCCATAGTTCATTTTCTCTTTTAGTCTTTTTTAATTATGTTCATTTTTATTGCTTTAATTAAGAATGGTAATGGTAACATTAGCCATTTCTCTACGAGAAAACATTTGGCATTCATTGACCGGACAGCCAGTACTACTTTTGACTGAAATTTATAAAATCTTTCTCTTAAAACAATTTTTCAGTTAAAATAGGTTTTTCAAGCCCAGTAACTGTTATGAGAGTTTCCTTCCTAACCTTTTATTTGTGAACTATCCCTATCATTATGTCATTATTTTCTCTTTGAGTTACATGTGCTATCCATTTTAGTTGTTGCTGCTGTTGGTAGTCCTCAAGTGATTTGGTT
Source organism: Acanthosepion esculentum (assembly GCA_964036315.1). Taxonomy (NCBI): domain Eukaryota; kingdom Metazoa; phylum Mollusca; class Cephalopoda; order Sepiida; family Sepiidae; genus Acanthosepion; species Acanthosepion esculentum. The sequence continues at coordinate 61,786,352 of OZ038480.1, read as the reverse complement.
TCTGTTATTTGGTACAGTTTTGATTCATACTATCTGGTATTTCTTGGCATAAATCATATGCTACAAAACATAAGGTAGTTATGGGAGAGTGATTTATCTAAATGTTCACAAACTGACTTTTTTGTCTGTTTCTCATGGTAGGAAGTTAGTGATAATAAATTTTCTCCCAATAACTGGAGATTGGACAGACTGCAGGGAGAAGTGAATACATGCCTTTACCAAGGACAATAGAATTAAAGGAATATAAGAAACCTCTGGTAAATGTTTTTCTAAATACTCAAAAACCCACACATTTATATCTGCCTTTCACAATGGCAAGCCAGTGATAAAACATAAGATAACTGGAGATGAAAGAGAATGCAGGAGGAAGTGGATATATGCGTTTACCAAAGACATTAGCACAAAGATTTTGTTTTTGTTTTCTGTCCTGTTAGCAGTTATGTCACATTCACAGGAATGCACACATATATTGACATACACACAGAGACAAACATATACACACACCGGTCACTTTATTAGGTACCCTCTTCTATGGTTGAATCGTTTTTTGCTTTTAGTTCCACCTCAATTCTTCATAGCATGTATTTTGCTAAGTCTGCTGCTTGGAAAGCTAGTTCACTGAGTTGTGCTAGACAATTTTATTTTTCTTGCTAGAATCTATCTTACATATTTATAAGTCTACCATTCATCCATGCTTAGAATATTGCTGACGCATATGGTCTGGTGCTCCTGAGAGATATTTAGAGATCCTTGATAAAATCGAAAGAAGAATCTGCAATGTTACCACTCAGGGTTGAGCTTAGTGTATAGCACAACTTAAACACTATATTTTATATATATATATATATATATATATATATATATATATATATATATATATAGATTACTTAAACATTATTTTTAGTGGAGACTCATATTTAATTCCATCTCTGTCCTGATTAATCAAAATACCATATTAAAAAAAATGTATTTTCCTAATAAAATTTCTGAAATATTCAGGCCAGTAGACAAAAAATAAATATACTGTTTAATAAATAAATGGAGCATCTACTCAAATACACGTAGCCGTTAAATATAATGTTTAAATAATAAAAATCTGTTGGATTGATGAATAAAATATATAGATATAGATATATAAAGAGTCGTCACTAAGGTCAACACTAAGTTGTTACGTCTTTTTCATAATCTGAACTAATCTTCAGACCATGACCTGAATATTTCGCTTAAGATTGAAACAGACTGTGGCCACTTGGTTTTGACCTGAGTATTCTCTCATATTTACACATGGTATATCCTGAATATTGAGCACTTTTACCAACAATTATAGCATACCTATATGTATATATACAGTTGCGGCCAAAATGTTCAGAACGACATTGTTTTCATCAAGTTTTTATCAAAGTTGTTTTATATTCTATAATTTTCACAGTCAATACATACAATATTATTTGTTATTGTCTGAGATTTTGGTGTAATTTGAGAGGATAATACAAAAGTTATGGATGATTTAGTGATTTACTACTCTTCATCACCTTTGTCCCTGACTATTCCACATTGTGACAACAGAAAATCTACGAAGAATGTTGCTATATTGTAAGAGCCTGGATGCAAATTTACTGTAGCTAAACTAGTGATCAAGGCACTTTCCAGACATTTTCATCTTAATGGATAATTTAGAAAAAAAATATAGATGAATTTGGCTAGATTGAAAAAATATTTTTTCAAAATAAGAAAAAAAAAAAAAAATATATATATATATATATATATATATATTCTTTCAAAAATATTCTTTTAAAATTTTTGAAACTATCAGCGTCTCTCACTTCATGCATGTGTAGACCTGGCAACATCAACATAGCTCAGTTTGATGAAATCCTAACAGAGGGAACATTTTTCCAATTTGTAATACTATTTTTCTAAATATATATATATATTTCTGAGATGAGGTATTGTAACTATTTACACTATTTACATTGTTATGGATGTTGTCCTCATCTTTGTTCTCATATTACTATGTTTCAGACATTGTACACTCCAGCCTTTGTCAGGTGATATACATTTGAATTTCAAACCAAACCCTTTATTTACTCCACAGAGGTAGATTGTTCTAGTTCCATGTGCCATACCTTTTCTGGATTTTTGTCCACCTCTGCTGTGGCCAGATATTGAACTCACAACTTGCTGAGTCAAATCACTTTTGGATTATTTTAACCATTGCTTTTATCCACTGGGTCTTGTAAAATATGACAATAAAGATGAGGTCAACAGTCTGAAGAATGTAAATAGTGTGCATATATATATATATATATATATATATATATATATATATATATATATATATATATGAGTGTGTGCGTGCATGTGTTCATACATCTGTTTGTATGTATGGAAAATATTTTCTTGTAATAATCTTTTAAGCTTCAAAACTCAGTTAATATTCACTGAAATTTAATATACTGACTCTTCAAGATATCTATTTGCTAAAACCAAAATTTAATATCTTTTCCTTTTTCTTGTGAAAAAATGAGTGCCTCAATGAGTTTTTACTTGCTATGAAGATTTGCAAGAAGCAAGATAAAATAAACAGAAAGAAAAATTAATAATATTAATTTCAGTTTTTGAAAGATATATATGTCACTAAGGATATACAATGTTGCTCTTACAACTTTCAAAATCTGCAAAAAACTGTAGTTACTGTGTTTGAGTGGTTAACTCTGGTAAAACTTGCACAGACACTTCCTGCTGCATAATTAAAGATGCCTGAATTGACAGCCACAATCTTAACAACATTAGATATGCAGATGTCATATTGTTGATAGTAGCTATAGAAAGAGAATTACAAGAACTTCTATGGAAGTTAGTAAATGAAAGCAAAAAGAAAGAATTGTAAGAAGACAGAATTGTCAGTAAAAAGAAGAGCCCAACATGCAAATTACAAATTGGAGATGCCAAAATCAAGCAAGTACAAAAATTTCAATATCTAGGAACTGTTTTAAAAGAGGACAAAAAACGTGACTCTGAAATCCAAAGGCACACTGGATTAAAAAAAGATGTCTTCCAAAAGCCAAGTATTAAGAAACAGGAAAATCTCATTAGAAAGAAAGAAAAGAGTACTTAAATGTTACGTAATATCTGACCTCATATATGGCAATGCAGGCTGGACAATCTCCTCACAAATGAAGTAAAGACTTGAGGCAACAGAAATGTTGTTCTACAGAAAAATGCAGAGAATAACATGGCCTGAACATGTGAGCAATGGTGAAGTTTGAGAGAAAATGGAAACACAAAGGACACTTCTATTTAACATCAGAAAGCGACAACTGAAATTTGTAGGGCACATTTGAGGGTTTAGAAAATTTGACCATCATAGGACATATTAGAGGCAAGTGGGACAGAGGAAAGCAGGGAGACTACCTAATGAGCTTGGGAACACTGTTGGTAGAACAGGAATTAAAGATAGCAAAAAGACAAAGTTTACTAAGAGTTACAAAGAATGGGAAGTTGTGGAGAGCTATGATAGTCCACATCCTGAAGGGACACATAAAAGAAGAAGAGTGTCTTGATAAGAGTGAACAAACTGCAAGAAATACTATTTCTGTGGTTGGTGTGATGCAGAATAATAATGCCTCTCAAAATATATGAGGTCTGATCAAAAAATATTTGGACTGTTGCCATGATTCAGACATTCTGTCATCATGTGTTTCTCAGGACACATAACTGTTCTGTAACCAGATCTCGTTTAGTTTTAAAACAAGATTAAGAGATAATAAAGCAGTAATAATGTTGTTATTAGTTTAATATATTGTAGAAAATTGTTTTCTACAAACTGTTGCTAAGGTAATACTTTTGAAGAATAGAAAATTTCTTGGCTTTCAAATTTTAAACATTGTTTTTGTGATTTTATGAGTTGCATTGGCAACCATATTTGTTCAGTTCTCTTACTCTTATATTGATATGTAACTGTAATTTATTTGATAGAGAGATTTATCATATCAGAAAGCCACTAATACATAATGAATGTATAATTTATTCATGAAATTTAAATGACACATTTTCCTTGAAGATATTCAAAGCAGGAATGAGAATTTTCAAAATTCTATGTCACTACCTTTTATTTACTGTTTTATTATTACATTGTATGCATAGTAATTATAGCAAAAGTAATTAATTTTCTTAAATTGAGATTTTTAAAAATATGAACAATAATTTACACAAATTATGATAAAATCTCAGGAAAACATCTTTGATTTTATAAGCAAGACATAGTGAAATTTAAGTATTTAAATTTAATATAATAACCAGATATAGTTTCTTGGTTACTTTTTTCCAAATCAAATAGATTTCTTTCAAGATGGCAAAATTAAAATTTATACATTCTAAAATGATTTTAAAATCACCGCTGACTAATAATAGTTGTAACATTTGTACAACATACAGATTAGTAGCAGTAGTAGTAGTAAGTTCTGTAGTTTCCCCTGTGGAGCATAAGACTTCAGCTTTTCCATGCTGGGCAATACTACTGTGTAGGTTTTTACAGAATGGAATTGATAGCCCATATTGATAGCCCCATGCCCAACCAGTTTTGAATTAAGAGTTGTCCTTCTCCTAGGCTGGTTGCCACTCAAGGCTAGAGAGCTTAGTCTGCCCTGCTAACAACACCTAGCTGGGGAGAAAAAGATGGATTCATATTATTGCTGTAATGTCTTGAATTAAGCGTTTCCATTGCTCAAAACATACCTTTCACTAGTTGTCATCATCTGATGAAGGGTTTGGTCTTGTATGGTTTTATTTTCTCCTTTTCTTGCATAGTGCCATTATCCTCCCCAGGTGTGTAGAGAGCCACAGCTTTACTATGTGAGGTATTGCTGCTGTGGATTTCAGCTCCACTAGTTTAGATTTTCAAAGTTGTTCTTCTCCTAGACTGGGAGAGAAGGGATGGATTCATAACTTTCTAAGAGTATTTGTGAAAAAGTGAATTCATCCATGGCTGAAATTTGAACTCAGAACTCCAGTCTCACTTTACACACCAATAACCTCTGTTTTATACAGTCAGTTATGTGCCATGCGTGATACACACTTAGGCGATCATGAATCTTTCGATACATGACTGACGAGGCAGATTTTTTTCTGCAGTAGGTTGCCATTTCTTTCTGCAGTAGACAAATTGCCATCCAAGGCTATAGAACCCGGTCTGTCCTGCTATTTACCCATAGCTGGGGAAGAAAAAAAGGATTCATACCTCTCCCAAGGGTATTAGCATGTAAGTGAATGTAATGGATTCGACTGGAATTGGAACTCAGCTCTCCAATTCCTCAATTGATGCCACTATCTTTTACTCCACTGTGCCTCCTCTCTATGTTATACATACACCCAAATATACAGGTTGCAACAAAAAGAAAGTACCATATATTTCCACATATAAGACAACCTGTAGATAAGATGAGACCCAAAATCTAGATAAATCTTTGTCATGTTATCTGATATCCATAGTATAAGACTGGGACCCATATGATGAAACTGTAAATGGCAATGTTTATAATGCGCTCTTTGCAACAGATGGTGATGATAGTAATTTTGAAGGATTTAATTACATATGTGGGAGTCTTATGGTTTTTATTATGTGATGAGAAATTAAGATTTTATGAAATCTTAAATGTTTTGTTTCTTAACATAGCAAAAATAAATATTGTATAATATATGTTAATATAATGTTTGCATGCTATACTAAATGTTGTTGCTATTTAGTACCACAATGAAAATGAATTTTAATTAGAAATATAGATTTTATGTTATCCTAAATGTTGCTATTTAACAATACTATGAGAAATAATGATTGGTGTGAATTCACCCATATCTTTACAAATGAAGAACAAATAAATTGTTTGCGACTTGTTACTTGTGCGTTTTGCTCAACGGAACTTTTACAAATTGTTGTGTAATCATCTCTTGAATATTGCATTTTAATGTGAAATCAAGAAGTAAAAGTAGTTTTATTACATTTATAACTGTAGTAGAACATTATAATCTGAATTGTTTCAACTAGAAATATTTACATCTGTAGTTACCGTACGAGGCAGTTATTAGCCTACTGTGATCCACAGTGTAAGCATACTGGCCTACTTACTAGTGTTAATACACCACAGGATTTAAGGTTAGCTTTTTGTAACTGTTGTATTAGATGAGTCCCTATTTTGAGGAGTAATTTTTAATATTTAAAGGTTGTCTTATACATGGAAATATATAGTAACTAAAAAGTTATTGCTTTTTAACCCATTGCTCGTGAGTTCAATACTTAGTTAGTTCTTTGCTATACTTAGCCATGACAGATTTTTTTATTGTGTGGTTCACCCTGTACAAGGCCCAATGGACACTTGAGATAAAGGGTTACAGAGTAAGAGGCAATTTATGTGAATAGGAGGGGGCAATAATGGTTAATTCTAGACTTGAATAGGTTAAAATTGTAGTGGTCAGAGAAACATGCTCTTGGGAAACAGTTCCAAAGAGCATGGGAAGAAGCTATTCACGTGGAACTTACTCCTCCCCAGTAGAATATGGAAGGAATGAGGGTGTTTTGTTACAATATGAGTGGCATAGCAGGTCCTAGCTGTGATGGCTAGAACTGGTGAAACCAAGGAATGCAGTTTGTTTGAGCACTTTCCATGGAAGTAGTGACAGAGCAGTGAGGGGCTTGCCACATCTCACCTGTGAGAGAGAGTTTGGAGGGTGGAAAATAATTTGTCCCCCACAAGGACGTGGAGACGCTTTTGACACTATCAAGACTGGAAAGTGAGGACTGGGCAACTCCCACCCAAATATGACAGCATTACTCCATCTGGCTCTTGTAAAGGTAGAAGATAGCACAAGGAGTCAGGTACTTACTAGAGAGGTACAGGGAACCAACCATTTGTTCTGTACCCTTAGCAATGGATCATATGTATAAGTTCCACTTGAGGTCTGGGGTGAATTTAAGGCCCAATAGCCTTTCATAACACAAAGCCTCCCTGAGGGGATATCCATTCATCATGACTGGTGGTAGTTTGGGGTCCAATCGGCAATGATTGAATGTAACTAGTTTGGTTTACGAGGTATTGAATGTAACCCCCCACACACACACACACACACTGAGATGTTAGAGCTAGATCGGATAAAAGATCAGCTGCCAATCTCTGATAATCACAATTTTTGGAGGTGTACCCATACCTTGTCATATCTCGGCATGGATATTCATAAATGATCTGAGTATACTCTTGGGCAGATCATTTATGTAAAGTAAAAAGAGGGTTGGTCAGAGAAGTGACCCCTGAGATCATCTGCACCTACATTAAAGCTAAAATAATTGCTCAAGAACAATGGTTATCAATTTAGTTTTGTACACTCTCTTAGTATCTCCGTCTCTTCACTGTGGAGTATAGGGCCACAGCTTCACTACAGAAGGTGTTGCTGCTATGGTTTCCATAGTAAGTAGGTTTCTAAAGAGTGGAGTTACTAGCCCAACACTCAACTGGTTTTGAAATCAGAGTAGCCATTCTACCCTGCCAGTTTATAGCCATATCACATTGAAACACCGGTTCTCTTCCAGCCACCAAAGTTAAGCAACACTGACCCTGATCAGTACCTAGATGGGTGACCATTTGAGAATAAAGATGCTATAAGCTTAGATGTGCAGGTGGCATAATAAATAACGGCTCACAAATGGAAATTGGAGAGCTAAGTTTGAATTCCAGTTGGGTTCGTTATATTCACTTACATGCATATACCTTGGGGAACGTTGCTTCCCCTCCCAGCTATGGGTTAAATAGTAGGACTTGTATCAAAAAACATTATTATCACAAAAAATACCAGTTGGCTTTCAGACCCTAATTTGTAAAACCCTGTCCATCCCAGTTGGTGATTGGAGTGACTGAACAAATTATAAAATGTTTGTGTATGATGGATAAAGGTGAAGGACTGGCAAACAGAAAAGGTTCGAATAAGTAATTCTTTCTACTCAAAAAATCAGCATGCTGGGTTTTGTAGGCATGATCAATAATAAAACTAAATGAATTTGATTGTATAGCCGAAGCTTATAATTGATGCAGGAGAGCAAAATGTAAGCTAGTTTTTTTGAATTTGGAATAGATTCTGACAATATATTTGCCTTAATCTTTCATATAACCTTGCAAGTATGTGAGGGTAGTATCATGGTTAACGCCTCAGAAAAAGAAATCGATAACCAGAGTTCAGATTACTTTCTCTTTTACCCAAATACCCTTGGGAAAGGTATGAATCCATTCCTTCTCCATCCCATGTAAATAGCAGAGCTAACTAGGTTCTCTTGCCTTGAGGTGGCAGTCAGTCTAAAACAGGTCAGCAATCTTTTGAAGAGAGCAGGCCAGACAGTTATGCAGTCTCAGAGGAGAGCCATGATATCAAATGTACTATCATAAATTGTCTTAGGCCTCAGACTGCTCCATGCAGAAGGCTGCCTTAGTCTGGAGGTTTAAAGAAAAAAACAAGGAAGTTAGTTATAGTATTTAAACAAGGTTCCTTATTTTACTGCAGGAATAACAGAATCAACAAAAAATGTAAATTCCTTACTACAAACGAAATACAGTTGTAAGTGGCAAATTATTTAATGAGATACTTATTTTTGCTTATTGTACAATAACTTCACATCAGATGAAATATTTGTAGATGACATGAGTAAAACATTGTCCAGGTGGTCATCAACTAACCTTATTCTTAAACGACTTTTTGTAAATTTCATGTTCACAAGTGTATGTACTTCAAAATAAAGATACCATCATTTTTGTATTATTCAATAGATTTTTACATTTTCCATTGGGAAAATCATATTTCTTGCAGTGGATTTGAAATGAAATTTTGATTTTAAAAATTTATCACATTGTAAGTCAATTAACTCCAAATGACATTTTTCTGCCATTCGCTCCACAAATGAATTAAATAATTAGTGTCCAAGTGTAAAGTTGGCAGACCGGACAAAAATCCTTCTATGCTAACAGTTTTTTTTTTCTCGTGCTTGTGGAACTCCCATTCAGTTCCATGCTTTCCTGCCAACTTTAATCTGCAAAAATTTAAATGCAATGTCAATTGATATCTAATGTCCTCCTGATTACTTTTTTCTCTTTCTACTCATTACTAATGTTTCTGTTCCTAATTCTTCCACACCTTGTAACCCCGTGTGTCTTAGTGGCTATACTGCTTTGCTTGGGGTGAAACCTATTTAAAAAAAAAAAAACTTTCGGACAGAGATGGCGAAACTTTATAGTCACCAGGTCATTTTTGGTAGATTTAAATTTTTCATAAACATAAATGGGTCACTCATTTACTTATTATTATGTGTTTAATGAGAAAGCATCTTAGTTTTAATTCAAGGTTCATATTTTCTTGTTATCAGCTTAACATATGCAGCACTCATATCCATGCCAAAACGATTCCTGGTGGTTGATTTTATATATTTTGAGGTGACCTGTATTTCATGACGGCATTTCCCTGACTCCTTGTGAGTCACTAAAAAAGTTGATGGTAGATCAGTTCATGACCCACAGATCAGTAGTTCAACATCTACTATCTAGAAGAAAACTCTGAATCCAAAACCAGCCTGTAGAAGGATCAGTTCTCTCAGGCTATGTTGCCCTAGATACACTACTACTGTGATGGCTGCAGTACAAGTGATTCCCCTAAGACCCTAATCAGTTATAGGACTTGTGATGTGATGTGAAAAGCTTGTGGATACATACTCATTTTGTAGATCAGTTGATAATATTACCAGAGTAGAATGCTGTTTGCTTTTCCATCAGACTATCTATTATTTTAGTGAGAATGTATATCTATGTTTGCCTTGAAAGGGCAGGATTTTTTTCTTTTAGCTTCTATAGAATTTTTCTAAATAAAAACAATGTGGAATAAATATTGTATCTAGATCTCTTAACTAAATTGGAGTCATCATTAACTGAAAGCTGTTAGTGTTTACTTATCTGGCAAAGGGGATTTAATGGAATTGATAAACTGTATTTCCATATATTTATTACTTGCTTTGTGCTTGCTTTGGGAAATTACTTCTGTGATTACATTGAGCTAAAGCTTTATTTTGTTTTTTTGTTAGGTTTTACTGCTTGGTCTCTTGAGATATTTTTGTTCAGAATATTTACTATCTGACATAAGGCAAAATAAATGCAAATGAATGGAGAAAGATTGTCATGCCAATTTACCAACTGGGGACTTATCTGGTTGCCTTGAATTTCAGTATTTGAATTATGTCAGTGAAACAAAATTTAATTCTGGATTTAAAAATGGACATTTTAAGAAAAAGTATATATTCGCAGAATATGTACAAATATATATATATATATATATATATATATATATATATATATATGAATGAAGAAATATAGTCTTAAAGTGTTCTATAAAGGGATAAAGTGCTCAATATCAGAGATAGAGCGTGTGTAAATATAAAAGTGAACATAGAAGTCAACACTTAGAGGCGACAGTCTGTTTCATGCTAGATGCAATCGTCAGGCAACTAGTTGAACACTAGTTGCCTGACGATGTAAAAACCGGATGATAGGTGAACCTATCTACTTTAAAACAAAGAAAGAAACAGAGAACAAGCAAGAAAAGGAAAAAGAAAATATTACCCACCATGAATTAAAAGTGTTAAATTAAAAGATATATATAAACAAAAACAAGAAACTAACCGGTTATAACTCCTCGGTTTTCAGAGTTCAATCAAGGATAAAACATAAATATGTGCACATGTGATTGTTTTTTGGGGTTTTTTTTGTATTTTTTGATTTATTACTTTATGGTGAATAATATTTTTTCTTTTCCTTACTTCCTCCTCTGTTTTATCATATTTGTATATATTATATGAATATAGACTATTTTTAAAATGTCCATTTTTAAAGCCAGAATTTAAAATCTTGATATTTTTACATAGATGCATCATTAACTACTGCTGGAAAATATATTATTATCTATGCTCACTCCCATGAATAGATAAATAGTGAGTTACAAATTTTAGCTTAATCTGGCACAAGATCAGATGGGAAAAATCTAATATGGGAAATTGTCCTCCAGCTATAGGCTAAATAGTATTGCAAACTGGACTCTCTAACCTTGGCTGGCACCCAGCCAAGGAGAAGAACAACTTTTAATTTAAAACAGTGAAGGCTACAGGAAACCATATTATTATTTTATCGTAGAAATTATGACAATTCATATGTAATAAAAAAAAAAGTGTGGAGTAATTGGTCACAGTTAAGTGTAATCAGCAAAATGCTCAACAAATGGAATTGACAAAGTTCTAAATAAACAATAAATAAAAGGCAGAAAAAGAACAGGCCAAAATAATAATGAGCAAACAATATATATACAAAACTAAACTAAGCAAAGCAACAATAACAAAGCAAAAAGTTAAAAAGGATACATCAAAGGGATACAGTTAAGTATTTGTAGCATTCTGACTTCAAGACAAAAAAAGAACAAAAAATATGATGGATGAAAATGAGAGATCATTTGTTTTTATTAGTTAGGGAGAAATCCCACCATGCATCTGTATGATTTGTATATAAATTTGGGGAAATGTTTTTAGTGATCATTCCCAGGTTTGAAAGCTGTGATTATCAATGTCCTGATAGGATATGGCATTAAAAAAGAAATGAATAAAAATCAATTTTATCTCTCAGTAAAAATATTACTAAATACTAAAATATTACTAAATAAAAAAGTATTAAAAGCTTGAAAAAGTACTACGTACTTTTACACAAGGCATGTCAAGATATTTAAGAGGAAATGTTTTAAGGTATTAATATTTTGAAATTTTGAAATTTTTTAATAAATGAGGATGTCTCCTAGGAATAAATACTGCTGGAAGCAAAACAAATGCCAGTCGATCAAGACTATAAGTAATGTATCCTATTACAAATTTATTGACTACAAAAGTTCTATTTGCTCTCATCTAGCAAACAAAAGTAGGAATCAATTACTCATCTCTTGGAGAAACATTAATTTGGTCTGTCCTGAAAGTACAGGGTGCGATGGATAAATTGTCATCTAAATTATGCAAAAATGAAAATCTCATTTTAACAGATATATTTACCAAAATTACAACAAAATATATTGAAATACTAAAGAGTAAATTTATTCAATAAAATCACCATTGGCTTCAACCACTGCTTCCAGACGATTTTCGGAATTTCCTACAACTCTTCTGGACAGTCTCCTTGTTTAAGTTGGTGAATGCTGCCATAATCTTTGCCTTCAGTTCATCTTTGGTGTTACAAGGAGTTTTGTTGGTCTCTCACTCAACTGTGCCTGCACATAATAATCAAAGGAGTAGCAGTTTGAGGAGTTAGGTGGTCAGATGTAAGGGGTGATATGGTCACAGAAATTGTCAGACAGCCATGACTGCATTCTCCTGCTTGTGTGACACAGTGCAGAGTCTTGGTGCTAGATATAGGGTCTTCCAGCAGCCACTCGCTTGACCCAGGGCAGTACTACCTCCTCAAAGCATTTGATGTAGGCTTCCATGTTGAGCATGAGGCCCTGTGGCATGATGAATGGAAGCATAACATCGCCATCACTAGTGATCACTCCAAACACCTTGGTAATCACTATTAGACTCATCCAACTCTTTCCGAATCTTCTGCACTGTCCTCAGATACCCAAATGCTCTGAAATGTTCTATTTGGAGCTTCTGGCATGAATGCCAAGCAGTACAGCATGCAGTTTCTAAATTTCTGGTGGAGTGAATTACATCATGGTGCTCTTTTTCTCACAGATGGTGTGCAACTGACCCTACTATACTGTGCAGTCAACAAAATCAAAAAGAAACAAAATACCTGCACAAAATTAGAAATATAAAATGGCAACAATTTACACATCGCACCCTGTATCTGGCCATTTTAAATATCTTAAGAACTGATTGCGCAACTTTGGGATAACAAATCAAAGGGGATCTTATGGTGCATGCTTGAACAGATCCTCTCCAGTAGGGTTATTCAGTCAGTAGTGAGATGCTATTAATATTACGTACTGTATGACTTTTGCATACACAATAACAAATTCTGCCCATTTTTCACATCTGATGCACTTTTTATTTTCGCAAACTATTAATACACTCAGGTCTATTCGCTCTATAGTTTAGATTTGGCTTCCTGCAACTTCTGGCTTTTCCCTAAAGCTAAGAATCACAGAATGTGAATGAGATTAAGGAGAACGTGATGAGGCAGCTAATCCTAATCCTGAAAGAGGATTTTACTGACTGTTTGGAAAAGTGGAATCATTGCTAAGATAAATATCTGTGTTCCCAATAGGAGTACTTTGAAGATACACAGGTATCACTGCTCTAAGTAGGCTATTTTTTATTAATATTATCACTGGTTGTTTTTCATACAGACCTTGTATTTGATAAAAGAAATGTTCTTAAAACATAATAGCAAACCACCCAAATTCCTTCTGTATTCCATTGACAAGAAGTAAGTTCCACTCAAACAGCTTTTTCTCATGAACCACTGCTCTGGGGAACAGACTTCCGATCACTATAATCTTAACCTGTTCAAGTCTAGATTTAACCATTACCTTCTCCTCCTATCCATATAAACTACCCCTTAATGTAACCCTCTACCTTGAGTGGGCCCCATGCCTTGTACAGAGTGAACCTTACTATAAAAAAAATATTATTTAAATGTAACTACTTCTTTCTTACTTTTCAAAACACCCGATAACCTGGTCTTACATTTGTAATGAAGATGAGAAAAATATGAGTCATCTCTGGACCATTTTTTTTTATTTTTATAATGTTTTGCTTTGTGTGTTCCGTTGCTAAGGCAACCACCTGCTAGAACCTGTAGTTTCACTTTCGCTTTTACTTTGCTGTTACATGATGGATCTACTAAAGCAATACTTCTAGCTGTTTGTTCTATCAACTAATAATGTGAAAAAGCTAATCAGTGTTTGTCCAGCTACTGCACACATATTGACACTTAGAGAAATTGTAAATAGGATATGTTTTTGGTATTCAGATGGAAAGTTTACATCTTCCTCTATCAATCAGATATTTTTTAATCTTCAAAGTAAAATAAAATGGAACTTGTCAGTTGTCTGATCTTGTACTATGCTACAAACGTTTATCTATATGAATGCACCAATAAGTTTATAACCTGATTAGTTAAATTTGGATCTGAAATTTCCACTATATCATGTTTCAGTAATGTATATTTCCACTATATAGTTTTTGATCTATATGAATTAAGTGCATTGACAAGGAAGAAGATTACACAGAAAAATATTTTCATGCACATTGTCCCTTCAATAAGTTTATACACAACTTTGTCATTTGTAGCTCTTAGCATTGTTTGTCTTTTTACTATACTTCTCACTCCCTGTAACTGAAGTTAAGCAATGATGAGTACCTAGATGGGTGACCATCTGGGAATACCAGGTGCTGTAAGTTTGGATGTGTGGGTGGTGTAATGTGTAATGGCTTGAAATTATTAATCAGAGAGCCAAGTTCCAATTTCTGTTGGGTCCATTATATTTGCTTATGCACAAACACTCTTGAATATGAATCCACCTCTTCTCCTCCCAGCTATGGGTTAATTAGTAAGATATGTATCACTAAATCCTTATTATATCCAAAAATGTTTACATTCTAAAAATATTTTCTGGCTACAAATTACCTGCAAAAGGTTGAAAGGCCATAAAAAACAAATAGGTCAGTCAGTCAATCTCACTCTGTAATTTGCCATTGATTTGCACAAGCTTGTTAGATAGGATACTCAATATTTCCCCCTGCCTCACTTGCCTTCAATACAGGGGACTGAAAAAATAGGTATAAAATAAGTATATTACTAGTATTATAATAGTGGTTCTAGGATTCATTTAATACTAGAATTCATTGAAATCATTTTTAATATTTTTATTTTCATAATTTCTATTATAATATATTTATTAGAATTTTTACTTTTTAATAAATAATAATAATAAGACAGCATAAAACCTAGGCTCATTATATTAACTATAAACTCCATAATTAATGAAATTGAAAAAATTTACTTCATTTCTCTATAGAAATCACAAACACTTAAAAGAAGAATTTAAAATGTAATCGATATAAAACAGCTAATCAGAAGGTTAATAACAAACAGAATGTAAACAATGCTCATAAAAATACCTCGGCGAAACATCCCGATATTTAAAATATATTTATGTACAATTTAGATAAATACATAGAAATAAAAACTGGTTGAAATGCGTTAAAATTTAATTTCTATAACGCAGCAGTTGAAGTTAAACTCAAATGTTCAGCAGTGTAACATAAATCACATCTTGTCTTGCTAATGTAGATTGTGTTCTTGTCTAATAAAATTAGCTCTTTTTAAACATGTCAAAGTATAAATTTTCCAAATTATATTTTATATAGGAGGGCTGCAAAAGTAGATATACAGTAAGAATTATACCAGCATTATAATAGTGGTTCTAATACTAGAATACATTTAATTCATTGAAATCATTTTTAATATTTTTGTTTTCATAATTTCTATTATAATACATTTATTATGATGATTGGACAACAAGGAGCTGTGGACTGGCCACCACATTTAAATCACACCCCATGGACTTTTTTTCTGGGTATGTCTAAAAGACAGGGTTTTTATATCCAAAACATGTCCTGTTTATGCCATAATTTAGTTTGTACGTGAAGTTTGCCAAGAAATTAATGCTGATAAAGACCTTTGTTCCAGAGTGTGCATGGGTGTCCACACTTGACTAGAGGAGTGTGTGAATGCTAGGGGCAGACATTTTGAGGGATTGATATGTTTATTATTGCTATATTATTATTATGTCTTCATAATCAATGCAATACATTTTGTGTGCACATTTTGTGTTTCACTGCTGTGTACGACCTTTTGCATCCCCCTGTATGTCCTTTGAGTGTTCAAGCACTTTTCCTTCTTTATATGTCACAGAAATTTTAACTGTCTCTTTGTAAGTGTCCCTTTTGTTTCCAATTTCCTTAAAACTCACCTTGTTTCTCATATACTCCATTTTCAATATTCTCGGTATTTTTATGTACATTGCCATGAATTTTCTTGGAACTGATAGAAAAGTGATTTCTCATTACCTTCTCCATGGGGATTTTATTGAAACAACCTATCTAGTTAGGTAGCTGTTGACTCATGAAGAATTCCTCCATCTTTTTCATCATTAGGTTGTTCATTTAATGATGTCCCTGCAAATAATGAATTTGTTGCTTAAAACATTTATGGCAGTATGATTAGCTTGACGGTTTAAGACAGTAAATGAATTATGCCTAGAAAAATAAACAAAGAAGACATTATAATAAAAGGAAAAAAAAAGAGAAGAAAAAAGATAATAATGTTTTTTATCCTTGAGAAATAAGGCAGGTGATTTTGAAGCTGATAGGACATCAAATCAAATTCTTTCCCTCTTGTAATCTTTTTTGGCTCACCCAGCAACTATCTTTTTTTTTATTTTGAGTGAAAAAGACATTTACTAGCAATTATAGTGGCATATATAAATAAACTAATCATTGAGAGTAGAATTTCCAAAGGAAATAAAGAAACAAATTTGATTATAAAACATTAGATATAGTAGCAACATGGGATATTTATGAAGACTAATTACTAAAAGACTAATTGTTCCTTTGTTCCTTTTATAGCAATATTCTAATTTGGTGAGATACTATTTATAGCAATATTAAGATCTGGAGATATATTATTTATAGCAATATTCTGATCTGGGGGCATACACTTTGTAACAATTTTCTGGTCTAGTGATATATTTATAGCATGTTTCTGATCTGGTGACATACTATATAACAATATTCTTATCTTTTTTGTCTTTTGGATTTTAGAAGCACATTTTTGTTTAGTCTGATGTTTAGGATTTTCTCAAAAACATATAAAAAATGAATTTATGATAATTTTTCAAGTGATATTCTCACAATTTAAAAAGGATCAAATCAAATTAAAATTAAGTGTTTAATTTAATGCAAGGATTAGTATATAAGTATTTGACAGCCCTGTTTTGAGGAGAGTGGATATTGAAGTTTATGATAAAAGTCACATACTTCCTGTAGCTTCTTTATTTATTTAAGTGATTTGTGATTTCAATTCAGCAGATATACCTCAGACTACAATCTAAGTTGTGTCTTCATGGTTTACATATAAACCCTAGCCTCCAAGATATCTTCTTATTGTGCCGTGTCCCTTTAGGATATTGTCTGTCATGGCACTCCATTGTTTTCTGTCCTTCATAGCTCTTAATAAAGTTTGTCTTTTTGTGATTTCTCTTAAACCTTATTCCACCATCCATTTACTCAAGCTCACTAAGTATGTTATGCATTGTTTTCCTGTCTCTCTTGTCTTCAATTTCTCCTGTGAGTATCATATATTCCAAGCTCTCTTTCTTCAAGATATATATAATCAGGTGATCAGTCTGTCATACAGTTCTATGTATTAGTCAAAATAAAGCTTATTATTTGCTAAATTTTAATATTTAATTCCCCATCATTCCCTCTGACTTTGTTTCTTTGTTTTCAAAAATAGACAATCATAAATTTTTCTGAAACTGTAACTTATACTCTGTTGTCAAGCTAACTGAATATATAGCAATAGTGATATAATGACTATATTGAACTGATGGTTGAAAAACTGGATTCAAATTGTTTTGCTGAGAATTGAATTTAAAATAATAATTTATAAGGAAATAAATTGAATCAATAGCTTCATCTACCGCAAGGAAAGTTGGCTCTCTGTGTTCTGCTAGAAAATTTTTCTTGTCTGAGTCCATCCTTCAAATGTATAAATCAGCCATCCGTCCTTGCATGGAATATTGCTGTCATATATGGTCTGGTGTTCCCACTGTACGTCTCGAGGTCCTTGACAAAATCCAGAGACGAATATGTATGATAGGTCCTGATATGGCATCTAGTCTACAATTGCTATCCCACAGACGTGCTGTGGCCTCCCTCTGTCTCTTCTACAAATATTTTCACAGAAACTGTTCTGACGAGCTACTTTCGCTGGTTCCCGGACTACATGAATTTAAATGTGTTACCAGGCTCGGCCCCACCCTTTCACCGTCAAAATGGTTAAATGTAACTGTCTCTTCTTTTCAAACAGCTTCTTCTCCCACACTTCCCATCTGTGAAACTCCCTTCCCCTTACTTGCTTCCCTGATGACTATAATCTTCAAATATTCAAATGTAATGTCAATCGACATCTGACAACCTGAGCTTGTTCCCCGTCCTTCTCTGTATCCTTTCCTCAAACAGACCTCATTACTCTTGTTCTCAATCTTCTGTAACCCCTTACATGCTAGTGGCACTCCTGCCTTGCTTGGGGTGAATTGCCTTAAAAAATAAGGTATTTTAGCTGCATTCTGTAGATTTTATAAGAATGCAAAGATATTGCCTTTATTTTAGGATTGGGTGAAAAGGGTTAACAAAATCCTTTATTGCTGTTCAATGATTGAAATCTCTTTTGTTTCTGTTTCTTTGTCTTCAAAATCATTTAAATTATCATTTTCTAATCTTTCAATTTCAGTCAGGTTTGTTATATTCACTTACATGCAAATATCATTGGAAAAAGTTATGATTCCATTTATTCTCCCTCCAACTATCGGAACAATATCAGTAAATCATTATTATCTCTAAAGAATTCTTACAATCTCAAAATATTTTCTGGTTTTAAAATAAACTGCAAAAGGTTGATAAGCTGTAAAAATGAATGAACCAATAAAAAAAAATCTATCATTTCAATCACCTTTTTTTTTATATTCCGTGCTAATAGGAATATGTACTTGAAAAACAAGGTGGATAAAATAAGTAAAGGTTTATTGTAAAAACCAATACAATAAGAATAAAGGTAACAGTTATGTACAAGGTTGTCGCAAGTCAATCCAGTAGTGAGTGCTACTATTGGAAGGTCGGTAGTTCTCGCGTAAGTCTGAGTCGTACTCAACAGATCCCAGCTAGACGGTATCTAGCAACTGCCCCATGCAGTCACATGTGGCACAAGGCCGAATTTAATGTGGGGTTCCCGAGCCCATAGGCTCGGCCAAAAATTCCCTGTTGACCCTGCATAAACAGGATCGGGTCTGTCTACCTCCCCAGGCGAGGCTATGCCAAAGGGCATATCCTCGTCCAGGTCCCTCTCTGCCTAAAGGCAGAGAGTTTGACAGCACAGCTGGAAAAGATTCCAGCTAGACTCTGTAGTCTGTTGACTTATAGATACTTACAGGTAGTTACTACCTATAGTCTAGTCACTCATGGGGGTGACAGGTTATTCTATTGCATCACTTTTCCATTGTTCTCTTAGTCTTATATTGTGCCTCTTTCTTTTTTTCATTCTCCCTTTTTACTTTTTCTTGTTTTATATAGTTTCATTTTTCTCTGAATATATCTTCTTCCTTTTTAGAAATCTTTGCATTTATTTTTTCTCATCTGTCTATATCCCGACGTATATTACCTAAAGAAAGCCAGAGTGTACAATGGCCAAAATATCATGAATCTATATAATACTAAAAGTCTGAATCGTGCTTGCATGTTGCATCATCCATCAGGTGCATAATAATAAGTTTATTTTCACCTCTCTCTCTTTACACTTCTCTCTTTTCACCTCTCTCTCTCTTTCCACTTCTCTCTTTCCACCTCTCTCTCTCTCTCTTTCCACTTCTCTCTTTCCACCTCTCTCTTTTTCCACTTCTCTCTTTTCACCTCTCTCTCTTTCCACTTCTCTCTTTTCACCTCTCTCTCTCTTTCCACTTCTCTCTTTTCACCTCTCTCTCTCTTTCCACTTCTCTCTTTTCACCTCTCTCTCTCTTTCCACTTCTCTCTTTTCACCTCTCTCTTTCTTTCCACTTCTCTCTTTCTACCTCTCTCTCTTTCCACTTCTCTCTTTTCACCTCTCTGTGATTGCATGCATGCTTATTTATATTTCAACTTTCTTTAAACAAACAACATTTTAAATATTTAAAAAATATTTTTTGCCATATTTAAAAAATATTTTGCAAGTGAATATGATTTTAAAATATTTTTGGCATATTAAAAATATTTTTAAGTTAATCTGATTTAAAAAATATTTTAAGTGAATAAGATTTAAAAATACGAGTTTTTTATACAGTAAGTATTTTTTATTTTAACTTTCTTCAAACAGACAATATTTTAATGTTGAAATCAACTTCAATGTTTTATAACCTGAACCATCAGTGACCCAATGGGTCACAGGTAGTCTAGTATGACAATAAAGATGAGGACAAGAGTTTGAACAATGTAAATAGTGTAAATAATTATTTTTTCTCCTTAGATTTTCTTTTCTTTTTGCATCCCACAACATTTTTCCTTCCCACCCTCTCATATTTCTATGTTGTATCTACCATTTTTCTTTTCTTTCTTTAGACATCTCTATTAGCTTGCAAAATATCAACTAAACCCTTCAACTTTGCTTTCACCAACATTTATGGTATTCGTATCACTTTCTGTAGTGTAGGCTATTTTCTCTTGAAATGCTCTCGAGGCATCATAATACTCTTTGAAACCAGCTTTCAATATCTACCACCAAATTCTCTGTTCCATTTTGTTAGAACATCTGACAGTATAGAAATCTCTCTCTCTCTCTCTCCCTCCCCCTCCATTTATCTGTGAATATCTCTGTGTTTGGCAACTTCAATGTTCGTTATGTCAAGTGGCTTCACCATTCTAATATCACTGATCTTGTTGGTGCCCAATCTTCATGATTTTCACTTGCTCAGTCTATCAGTCATATAGTAGATTTCTCTACTCATTTCCCTAATATATATATAATTCTTATATAATTCTTATATATATACATATATATAATTCTTATATAATTCTTATATATATACATATATATAATTCTTATATATATACATATATATAATTCTTATATAATTCTTATATATATACATATATATAATTCTTATATAATTCTTATATATATACATATATATAATTCTTATATAATTCTTATATATATACATATATATAATTCTTATATAATTCTTATATATATACATATATATAATTCTTATATAATTCTTATATATATACATATATATAATTCTTTATTATTCTTATATATATACATATATATAATTCTTATATAATTCTTATATATATACATATATATAATTCTTATATAATTCTTATATATATACATATATATAATTCTTATATAATTCTTATATATATACATATATATAATTCTTATATAATTCTTATATATATACATATATATAATTATATATATTCTTATATTATTCTTATATATATTATTATTAGAATATATATTCTTATATATCGTTCTTATATATATTATTCTTATTATTCTTATATATATACATATATATAATTCTTATGGACATGCTTCTTTATTTGATCTGTTTTTAACTCCTCTCTAGACACTTGCCATGCTTTGTAACTGTCCTCTTGGAAACTCATTTCATGTGTTTGTTGATACAGTTTAACCCGGATATAAGAGAAACCCGGATATAAGAGAAACCCGGATATAAGAGAGATTTTCTCTGGTCCCAAATTAGAGCCTGTGTTAATGTATATATAATAGACCAAACCGGGATATAAGAGAAACCCGGATATAAGAGACTTATCCGGTTCCAACAACTCTCTTATATCCGGGTTACACTGTATTTACATCTACTGATCTATTAGGCAAGAACCTCCCTATTCACAATACATCATTTTGTTACCAACACACTGATTGGAATTCATTTCATGATTTTCTTTGCAGCACCCCTAGGAGAGAAATCTTTAAATCTTCCCATTGAAAATTGTGCCACTGAGGTTTCTACTTGAAAGCTGGCATTGATGCTTTCATGCAAGTGAAACCATAATCTTCTCTTTGGTTCACTCTTGCCAGCTGCTTTAGCTCACAGGAATCACTTCTTTTGGCTTTTCTTCTCTATTCATTAGAATTAGTCTTTCTCAAACAGGTATCACTTGGCTCATAAGGGAGGAATTTCAAATCTGAAGGGAGGAATTTTAACCAGGGGAGGAATTTCAGTTATATATATATTTTTTAAATTAATGCCAAGGCAGTAATGTTAATAAGACACAAGGGGCTACTGTGAGTGAAAGATAATGAGAAGATTCTTTAGAAAACCCAAATCCTAAACAGGAAACAAGGGATAAATCACTACTCTTGTTCAAAAGAGCAGTTATTGGTGTAAACCAGATGCTAGATAAACCTATCTACTTCTTCCACAAGTATTTACTAGCTGCCATCTTAAATATTTAACTGACAGCATTTAAAAGAAACTTGTTTATTTTTTTCAGTACCAGTGCTTACCTTGCAGCATGGAATAAAACTGTAACTGCCATATTTTTACAAGATTTGAACAAACAATTTAACAAGTGAAATAGTTTAGGACAGTAAAAATGCTGAAAAGGAGAAAAAAGCAAATATATTAAAAAAAAAGAAAAAATTGAAGGAATTATGTAGAAAATAATGTCTTTTAGCTATTTTGAATTACTGCATAACATGGCATCTTGTATGAGAAATAAACATCTTAGTTTGGAGTAACCTTTGTTAAGAAAAATGTCAGCCTTACAATTGGCTGGGGGAGTGTTGAAAACACAATAGAGTCAGATTTAAGGCTTAGACAAGAACTTTAATATAAGTATTAGAATATAAAGAAAACCTACCCGCATACACACATTGGCAGACATCTTCTTCTATGTGCCATGTCTCTTCAGGACTCTGGTGATCTGTACAATTTCCTGTCCTTTGTAGCTCTTAATAAATTTTTGTCTTTTTGTTATCTCTCCTAAATCTTTACTTTGCAATCCATTTACTCTAGCTCACTAGTTAGGTTATGCATTGTTTTTCTCTGTCCGTCTTGCCTCTAATCTGTCCAGTATAAAATTTTCCAAGTCGTCTTTGCTTATTATGTGCCCTAAAAATTTCAAATGCCTCTTCCTGATGTTAAGTATAAGTTTCCTTTTTGTTTCCATATTCAGTCCTTGATATTCTCAGCATCCTTCTGTAGAACCACATTCCTGCTACTTCAAATCTCTTCTTTATCTGGAAGGACATTGTTCAGCATTCACTGCCATGTTGGAAGACTGATATTATGTAATAGTACTCTTTTCTAACAACATTTTCATGTTTCTTAATATTTTGCTTAGCTTTTGGAAGGCAACATTTCCAGTGCACATTCGGATTTCAGTTGCACTTTCCATCCTCTGTTAAAACACTACTCAGATATTTAAATTGTTGTACTTGTTTGATTTTGGTATCTCCAATTTGTAATTTGTATTCTGGGCTGTTCCTTTTGCTGACAACCATGCCTTCTGTCTTTTTGATTTAGAGAGAAAAGCCAGTTTAATAAGATGGCTCTGCACTATTTTCTGACATGACAATTTTATTCTCTCCTTAATTTCAAGATATCACAGGGGCTAAGTGAATTTGTTGCGATTTTGTAACAATTGTGTAGTGTTGCATTCTCTAGAGAATGCACAGTGGGTATCAGCATTTATACCACAAGCTGACAGTCCTTCCCAACTGTCTCTTGTCTTTCTACATGCTATCCAATCTTTTCTGGAACTCTTTCAGATCTGATTTCAATCCCATGCTTCAACAAAAATCAATAAGCATTGCTGCCAACAAAATCTTCATCCAATAATCATTCTTAGCTCAGAAATGATTAAGCAGAACTGCACAATTCTATTTATTCTATTTTTCTACTTGTTTGTATATAAATATTTTCATGGTAATTGTTCTGATAAGCTTTCCTCTTTGGTACCTAGACTTCATGAATTTAAGCACAATACTAGATTGGCAGCTAGGACTCACCATTTTATAGTTGTTATTGCTAGATGTAACCATAAGTTCTGTGCTAACAGTTTCTTCTCCCAAATGTCTCATTTATGGAATTCTCTTCTGATTCATTGCTTTCCAATCAACTCTGATGTTCAGAAATTTAAATGCAATGTCAATCATCGTCTTCTGTCTCCTTGAATTCTTTTCTTTTATTCTGCTTAATAATGATTTTTCTCAGATTCTTTAACCCCATGTGTTTTAGTGGCTTTATTGCCTTGCTTTGGGTGAAGGGATTAAAAAAATATAGCTCATTATTAAAACCTTGCAAATTAAATATTAGTGCATTTGCTGAGTGTTATTTTTATCTTTTATTTAGGTTTGAGAATGTTTTTCTCAGTCTGATATTTTGACAGTAGCCATGTTAGATATAAATAGTGAAGTTGTGAGTTCAATCACTAGGAAGCATTTTTTCATATTTTTTAAAACATTTTTATACTTAAAGTTCATGCAATACAAGGCTCAAGATCCACTCATTGTAGAGGATTACTGCATGAAGTGTGTAATATGAATGCAAGTGAAAGTAGAAGGAAGTGAAGATTATGAGGATAAGAGATAGAGATTGACTCTTGACATGAAGAGGCTAAGATTTTAATGTTTAAGGAAGTATCCATGTGCAAATATGTTCCACAAAGTGGAAGTCTCAGGAAAAAGTTGAGTGAAACTTCTTCATTACAAATGGAATACAAAGGAAATGTGGGAGATTCAACTCCATGAATATAGCATGGTGATTCCTAGCTATAAAGGTCTGAACTGGTGAAATTAAAGAGTGAAGCTCATCTGAATATTTTCCATGGAAATAGTGATTGAGTAGCAATAGGCTTACAATGTTTGGTCTGTGGAAAAGAGGCAGTAGAGAAGAAAATAAGTCAAGATGGCATAAATGATTTTCAACTCCATATGCTTATGAATAGAAAGAACAATATAACTTCTTGACCAAATATGCTTATGAATAGAAAGAACAATATAACTTCTTGACCAAATATGCTTATGAATAGAAAGAACAATATAACTTCTTGACCAAATATGCTTATGAATAGAAAGAACAATATAACTTCTTGACCAAAAACAAGATTTTCGGAAATTTCTAAGTGTTATTAAATATAATATATATTCGTAAGAAAAGCCAAGAAGTAGAGTGGTTGAAATGCAGGGATCAAATGATTGATGAGGATGCAAATCTGAATTTATCCATCCCAAGGGAAGATGATGATTCTTTTTAAGAATGGTATATACAGGAGGGAACATTTTTTAAAATTTTAGATGAGTAAAGTATTGCATAGGTTCAGACCCACCCTCTTGACATTCCCTCCAGGTTCTGATAGCAAGGCAGAATCTAAGACAGTTAGTGGAAAATCAGCCCAAATTAAGCTTTGATACAAGGAATTGTACTTTACAATACAATATCTGTCTATCTTGGTTTATTTATCTATCTATTAATTATAGTGCTGACTTTTCTATGGCTATTGTTACAACACCTTTTACTTATATAACATACTTTGTATAAGGATTCTCTATAATGCTTTGGCTACTTGCCATGATGCCTATATTGTATTAGTCTGAAGACTGACTCCAAATGGCTAGTTATTTACCCATGCATTCCCACTGAGATGGGATGCAACACAAGGTCAAGCTTAATGTGGGGAACCTGAGCATGAACACTCAGGTCACTGGTCCAAAATTTTCCCATTCCCCACAATTGTAGGGAATAGGTACTTTGAATTATTGTTTTTCTCAGCCAAGACTCTATCTGTAGACTGATCCCAACTGACGTATTCTCTGCCTGAAGATAAAGGTCTTGTCAGTCACAAGCCAGACAGCAAACTACCTGGCTCAAAATGGCTACCAGTCTTACCTCTAACCTGGATCTCTTTATAGTAATAGACTAGTTCATATAGTCACTGGGGGTGTACTATTTATTCCACAATTGTATTTGCTATCTATCTATCTATCTATCTATCTATCTATCTATCTATCTGTGCTATTTTCAGTTGAAATTTATAAAATCTTTCTCTTAAAACATTTTTTCAGTAAAATAGGTTTCTCAAGCTCACTAACTGTACTGAAAGGGACTTTCTTCCTAACTTTTTGTTTTTTAATTAGTGTGGAAGATCAACATTTTTATTATGTCATTATTTTCTATTCAACTTACATGTGCTACCCATTTTAGTTGCTGCTGCAACTTTAGTTGAAAGTCATTAAGTGATGCAGTTTCTGTTATTTGTTAAAGTTTGGTTTAGTTGGGATTCTGTAGCACTAGTCTATAAGATTCAAAGAAAGATGGTCTTGACAAAGACCTATATGTTTAATTTTTTCAAAGATATTTTTGACCATTTATAGTTAGCCCTTTCATTTTGCTTTCTGTTACTACCATGTCTAATAGTTGTTTTAGTTTTTGTTATATACCATACCTATGAACACTAATGGGTATGAACCAATCCTCATAAATACGTTGGACATTATTGTAAGTGGGGGCAATATTTTGTCTAAGTAGTCCACCACTAGCAATGGTTTACCTACTTCACATCACTGGCAAGTATTGCATTTTGTTGACGTTATGAAGATTACCATTTCATTTTCAACCTCCATTTTGGTTATTCCTCATTCAGTAACCTTCTCTAGGTTATAACAGTTTTCTTTCTGAACCTTTCATGCACACAACACTATTTTTATTCAATTGCATTGATATACTGCCATCTTTGTTTAATGTTGACACTAGTAATATTAATAATAATCCTTTTTTTTTAATTATTTCACCCCCAAGCAAGGCAGGAATGCTACTAGTACACAGGGGGGTCACAGGGAGTGAAAGCGAAAGAGAAGATTGAGAATAAATAGGATTGAGAAAACAACCAAAGATGAACAGGACTCAAGAAGACAGAAGATGGCGATTGATGTTGTATTAAAATTTTTGAAGATTGTAGCTATCAGGGAAGCAAGAAGATTGATGGATGTTCCACAGGCGAGAAGTGCAAGAAAAGAAGCTGTTGGAGTAGAAGTGGTGGTTGCATTTAGCTATTTAGTAAAGGGGTGAGATCTAGATACCAATCTAGTAGCATGCTTAAATTTATATATTTGGGGTATCAGGGAAAAATCTTGTCAGAACAGTTTCCATGAAAATATTTGTAGAAAAGACAGAGGGGAGAGATGCAAAGGTGAGATGCCTGGTCAGGATTGATTACATTGCAGATCCTTCTTTAGATTTTGTCAAGAATCTTGAGATGTACAGCAGGAACACCAGACCTGATATGGCAACTATTCAATGCATGGATGAATGGTAGATTTGTAAATGTGCAAGATGGATTCTATTTTTTTAATTCATTATTAGAGGAAGCATTGTTAATTATTATTAATTTTTCAACTAGTGTTTTCATATTAAGTTAAGCTGCTTTTTATTGCAACTCCCAGAACATTGTTCTGAGATCATTAGCAAACAGCATCAGTCAGAAACAATGAACACTGATTGAATCAGACACTAATTGTCTATGAAGAAAATGATAAAAACTTATCTCTGATCATATGTTTTATTCTTTACTTCATGTGTCCAATTTGCTGACATATTTTTATGTTTACATACAATGGCAATAGCAGTAACAATATTATCTTGAGTTTATTATTAGATAATTCATTGTCAATTATAATTAACTTTTTTCATCACATTCATGCTACGCATAGCATCTGTTACAAAGGTTGACAAGCTGAATTTCAATTCTTGGGTAATCACTAAAGAGAATCTATTATCAAATTATTTGAATTATTGAAATGAAACACTGTGTTTTTCATCATAAATTCAATTGCTTTTTATTGCATCTCCCAGGTCATCATTCAGTGATGATTAGTAAACAGTATGTCTCATAATGCTTAAGGTCCCCTTGAGATAGGGATAAGGTTTCAAATCTCACTGAAGGATTATATTCGATTTCTAGCTAATGATTATGGAATGATAATCTAGGTGTTGGGATAAAAAGCAACTGAAATTAAGATAAAAAAATACTAGTCAAAAACTAATAATTTTTTTTAATATTTGACAGTGCATAATACTTTAGGTCCAAAATCACCCGAATGTTTCATGCACTTGCAGTTCAGGAGCACCTGAATGTAAACACAACTGGGGGTAGCAATATATTTCAATACACAGCATTAACACCAGTCAAATGATCAACTCAAGGTGTTGGAAATCTACAACTTTTACAACATTGTAGATTTCCAAATATTTATTCCAAATAATTGTAAATGTCAGGTCACTCGACAGGTGCTGCTGGTACCATAGAGCCCAATATTACCTGCTGCATGGTTGGGTAATCAGTGACTAAACAGTTTCCTCCATCAAGCTTTTGAGGAGTGGCTAGACACCCAGCAGGATTAAAAACAAAATCTGTCAAAGAGCAAATGAACCTTCTTGTAGAGTTAATAGCCATCTAACATATTTGGGAAGACTGGGCTCAAAGGCCAGTGTGTGCTACCCCTCCCCCACCACCAAGAAGGGGAATTGGGGTCTTGGACAATGCTTTGTGACCCTCACTGTCTTATCAACATTTGCTTTTTTCTACCTACATTTATATACATTACAAATTAAACTAAGCACAACTGACTATTAAAGAATTAAATTTTGTTTGCAGATATTGACATTTTATTCTGGGGTCTTTTTCCCATCCAAATCCATGAATTTATTTTGTTCATACTGTCTCAAAAAACACTATATAAAATTACTATTTTTTATCTATAATGTTGAATGTACCAGGGTGATTCAATAAATAAGGTGAATTTTTCGGTATAAAGACTTCTAATACAGATAGAAGCTTACTTTCTTTTTAATTTTTCAACGTAGTCACCCAGCACTGTCACACACTTTTCCCATCTGCGTACAAGCTTCCGTATTCCCTCAGCATAAAAATCTTTGGACTGATGTCTCAGCCAGTCGCTCACAACACTTTGACTTCATCATCACTTTTAAACTTTGTGCCTCTCGTGAACGCTTTCAAGGGACCAAACAGGTGAAAGTCTGAAGGGGCAAGGTCTGGGCTGTAAGGGGGATGAGGGAGCAGTTCCCAGCCCAGCTTGTTGATGGTCTGCACCGTTTGGGCTGCTGTGTGAGGCCTTGCGTTGTCATGATGCAAGATGACTCTTTCTGACTGATGACCCCTGCGTTTGTCCCAACAGATAAGCTCAAAGTCCTTGCAATGTCATCCACTGTCACCCTTCTGTCAGACTGAATGAGGTCATTGACTGATTCGATCACCTCAGGAGACCTCACTTCTGTAGGCTTCCCAGGCCTGTCTTCATCCTCAACACTGCTCCGTCCTTCTTTAAACAATTTAGCCCACTTGTAGGCATTTTTTTGGCTGAAACATGTGGCACCATACACAGTTGACATTCTCCTATGAATTTCAACTGGTTTGCACCCTTCAGCAACCAAAAATTTGATAACTGACCGCTGTTCAATCCTGGAGCATGCTTCTTGGTCAGCCATCTTTGTTAATGGCCAAAACTCTCAAAGTTTTTTTTTAATCTGCAAAAAAAATTAAATCCATGTGAAAAAGAAGTAAAACAAAAAAAAATAAAAAAGAGTAAGCTTCTATCTGTATTAGAAGTCCTTATACCGAAAAATTCAACTTATTTATTGAATGACCCTCGTATTAAAATTATTGAACTTTTAACAAGAAAAATCTCAAGTTGAGGTTAAAAATTGCTGCAAAATATTGTTGGTTTATTTAAGATGGAATCCTCTATTATGACATGTCTCTAATTTGTATTTAGATACATTGTATTTATTTAAAATTTTTCTAGTTGAATTGTTCCCCTATATTGCATATGAACCTTTATTGTATATAATTTGGTGAATATAAAATTTTTATTTTATATGAATACTATCTTATGAAAATTGAGATGTGATAGAGTGGGGGCCCCGTATCATACATTCCAGGAGGGAAGGACAAAACCCTTGTACTGGCCCAGCTGAGCTCCATAGCAATGTAAACAGCCAGTGTAGTGATTATAGTATTGCTAGGAAAAAGAATTTTGAGACTGAGGATTTCTCCAATATAATCAACAGATATCCCACATCAGCTAATCAATAAATACCTGATGATAACCAAAGGGTTGAAAAGCTGTGTCTATAATAACATCAATATCAACCAAGATAAAAACAAGTGTTTCAAATGATACAAGAATATTGATAATTACTCATCTCAGAAAGGAAATACTAAATTATGAAGATACTATTTTTAATTTTTGACTTAGCTCTTAATTTAATTTGCTTTTTCTCACAATTCCCATATCTGATTGATGGTAAGTAGATCAGAAATAAAGAATAAGTCTCCAGTGAGATTTGAACTCTCATCCCTTATCTTTGAGAGTTTGTCTTTCCATGACAACAATTGATTGATTTGTTACATAGGCTAACCAGCAGGAGTCATCCATATTTATCTATTTAAGGCAGATGTGAGTTTGGATGGAAGGGTATAACAACAAAATGGTTGCTGGGAATTCTTCTTCTTTATGTGCTGTATCTCCTCAGGACATAGAAAATCATGGCTCTCCACAATTTTCTGTCCTTTGTAGCTTTTAATAAACTGTCTTTCTGTTATGTCTCCTAAGTCCTGTTCTACCATCCATTTAGCTCACTAAGTATGTTACGTGTTGTTTTTCTCTGTCCTTCTTGCCATCTATCTTTCCTGTGAGTATCAAATTTTCCGAGCTCACCTTCCTCTATTATGAGAAAAAATATAGAAAGTAAGAGTCAACAAAATAGTAATATAAAAGATAACAGTAAATCTTGAAATCAAAATCAGTCAGCAGGACAGTGGACATTGGAATAAATGCAGAATAATTAAGCTATGATCTAAATGAGATTTGTTTGTTTTTTTTTTTTGCCAAATGGCAAAATGCTGAACAGATGTAATTGGCATCTCATATCTTTTCATTTTTTTACCCTTTTCTGAAAGTATCATATTCTTGCTTATTTGCTTTTTTTTTTTTATTTTGATCCTTTGAACTTTTTATTGCAGATGAGAAATATCTTAAGAAAATAGTTCCTTCCTTTTTTAATTTAAATTTTGAAATGACAAAATAGAATACTGGAATGTAATTAAAATCCTTATTGTTGTAACAGTAAGAGCAAGGAGAATGAAATAATGTTGGATTTGATTTTAAAAAATGTGGCAGTGCCAATAGGATGTTTAAGTTGCTTGGACGAACCAGAAATTTGTTGAGACTTGGATCCAGTATTTGGCAGCCCAGGTAAGGGCTAAAAAATTGTAAGACAGCAAGGCAAGAGGGGGAGAAAATGAAATAACTGACCTCTTTCCAGCTTCAGCAGGTTGTGAAGTGATGATGAAAAATTCTGTTATGGAATACCCCACAAAATTGGAGGAAGTTGACTATTGATCATGTGTCATAAAACAACACTATATACATCAAAAACTAAACATCCTCCATTGTGAATATTTTTTCTTCACTGTTTTTATTTATAACCTATATAATCTCAGCTTGAAAATATGTTCCAAGAATCCAATCAGGG
Source organism: Acanthosepion esculentum (assembly GCA_964036315.1). NCBI lineage: Eukaryota > Metazoa > Mollusca > Cephalopoda > Sepiida > Sepiidae > Acanthosepion > Acanthosepion esculentum. The sequence goes on along the minus strand of OZ038480.1, from coordinate 61,754,948 downwards.
AAATTTGCAAAACAACTTATTTGATCTAAGTGGCTCATTTTCATTGCATAGCCTAAATACACTGATCTGTTAAAGGTCACGTCTTAGCTGATTGCACCTATCAGACAAGACAAATGGACACACTTATCTAAATGCACCTTGCTATTAAATAGAAGGAGGAGGCAGGTAACTGAAGATCTATTACATAAGTGGAGCCTGAGGCTGTCTTTTAAAAAAATACATGCTGTAATGGGAACAAGATAGGTTATTGACAGATTTATCCAAAAGGTCAAACACGTGGCATAAAATTTAGAAGAAAATACTGGGTTGATTATGCTATTTTCTGAGTGATAGATTAGAGAATAGAATAATGGAATGAGCATCAGAAGGTCTATGGTTCACCAGATTGGATAAAGCTTATTAAGCTCATCTATGAATTTGTATTTCTGCAATAGATCAAATATGTGGAGCAAATTTTCCAGTGAAACGATAGATTCTTTATTATCTGTAAAATTCCATAACATCTTCAGAAAGGTACCAGAGTGGTTTCTTATTGCCTTCTCCACGTTTTTGAATTCAGAGTTTTCCTTCTATCATACTGGATGTCAGTTAAGACTTCAGAGCTCAGTTTATCCTTTTATTTAACCCATAACTGGGAGGAAAAGATTCATGTCTTTTCCAAGGTCATTTATGGAAAGTAAACACAAAAGACTAGGTTGAAACTTGAACTTAGTTTGCTAATTCCACTTTCTGTGCTGATAAACATTAGATCACCAATCTAAGTTTTTTTTTTGTAATCATTTAACCCCAAGCAAGGCAATAAAGTGTTAGAGAATATGAGAAAAATTACTATTAAGGAAAGAGGGCAATAAAAGAACAAAAATTAAGAAGACAAAAGATAACAGTTGAGATTACATTTGTATTTTTGAAGATCAAATTTGACTGGGAAGCAAGAAGCGAGAAGAGAGATCCACAAGCAAGAAGTTCAATAGACTGTATGAATTTAAGCACAGTACTAGAATGACATTGAGATCTCATAATGTAACTGTAAATTCTATGCTAACAGTTTCTTTTCTCACACTTCTCACTTGTGGAACTTCCTTCCAGCTCCATGCTCCCCAGCCAACTTTAACCTTCAAAAAATTTAAATTTAAATCACTATCTACTGTCCTGATTACTCTTTTTATTCTTGCTCATTAGTAATGTTTTTGTTTTCTAATTCTTCCACACCCAGTAACCCTTTGTGTTTTAGTGGCTTTTGCTGCATTGCATGGGGTGAATTCAATTAAAAAAAAATTCATTGCCATGAGATTATATAATAGTTGAGCACTCTTTTCTTTTCTAGCCAAATTTTCCTGTTTCTTAATACTTTACTTAGCTTTAGGAAGAATACTTATATGTTATCATACCCATGAGTTGGATAGAATTCTAAGACATTTATTCCTTAACAATGGGCAAAACATGGAGTTGGTAATTTTTATTTACATAAAATAGAAAAATGACTCTTACAAATAACAATGTTTTTTAATTCTTTTAAAATGTTTCCATTTTACTTTTCCTCAGGGAAGAGGTGGAGAAACAATAAAATGAATTTTGAAAGTACAATACATCAATTATATGCCACCACCCAAGATGTTATTAGGTGTGTGTCAGAGTCAAATTTATTTCAGTGTAATTATTTCACCCATTCTTTTATAAAATTCTCTTTTGTTCTTTTCTGTTTTTTCCCAGTCATTTCTAATTTCTAATATTTCACACATTTTGCACATGTGTCCACCAACTGTTTTATGCTATGCAAGCTTGTTATATTGCATAATCCTAGATCTTCTTATTTTTCATGGCTCTCCACAACTTCCTTTCCTCTGTAGCTCTAAGTAATAGCTGCCTCCTTATTATCCCTCTCAATCCATGTTCTGCTATCTATTTACACATGCTCGTTAGATACATTACTCATTTTTTTCTCTGTGTTTTTTGCATTCAGTATGTCTCAGGAGTGTCAAATCCTCCAAGCCTTTTTTCATTATGTGTCCTAGTCCTCTTTCTGGTTCTAACTACAAATGACCCTTTTGTTTCCATTTTCCATAAAACTTGCTTGTTATTCATATGTTCACGCCATAGTATTCTCAGCATCCTTCTGGAGAACAACATCTCTGCTGTCTCTAGTTTCCTTCCCTGTAAGGAAATTGTCCTGCATTCAATGCTATGTAGGAAAACTGATATTAAATAGCAATTCAGCAACCTTTCCTTTTTTTTTAACAAAATTTTCCTGATTCCTAATGTAGCGATACACAACGAAAGGAGCAGAGTAGCAACCTTTTAATTGATCACGACAGCTCAGAACACTCTTATTCATCCCTGGGCAAGCTCAACCAGAATATTTTGGTCTGAGATGAATGTGGGCTGGGTAGCTATGATTTATGGCTTTTCCTAATTAAGTTGGCAGGAGGGAGGAATTGAAGCTCCACAAAAGAGGAACGTTTTGTCAGCTCATGGTAATCCCATGCTAATTCTGGGGTGGCTTCAAACTTTTGAACTGTCGTGTACACGACCCTGAATTCTATATATGGCTTATTTATGTACATTAGTCCTGGGTATAACTATAAACTACATCCAGCAGAAAGATTGGAAGATCAGAGGCTTTGAGGAGCATGGTACCACTTCTTAATTGCTGTTGTTCCCAGGTTCATCCTAAACCCAGGGTGGTAACACCCTTTAGGGTCCCAGCTAGGGGAAAATAGTGAACCCCGCAAACAAAAACAAAACCTTATGAAAGAATAAAAATACATTTTTATAGTAAGAATACCATTAATACATTTTTATATAAAAAAATTACCAGCAATACTTATAGCAAGATTATCAACAATACATCAATCTACATGAAAGAATTCTTACATGACATTAATCCATATAATATCCTATAATTTCTTAAAGAAATCCAACTCTATTCCAAAATATAACTTCAACAAAACTATAACATAAAACACACATATATGATTGCCTCTAGTAACCATGGCCATGCAAACATGTATATACACAATCACTGAGTATCACCTATGATGTATTCAATTATGAAAGTTAAATAGCACATATCATATATTTATTATTTCAAAGCTCCCAAGAAAATTAAATTTTGACATTCACTGACCCATAAGGAGTTGATATGTCACTAGACAAATGAAATCATTATTTATGTACCTCTTTATCAGGCACATATATGCAGCTTCTTTTACTTTTCAAAAGCCTCTAGACTTACAGTTATATCACATTGAAACACTGGTTCCCATATAATCACCAAAAGTTAAGCAATGTCAAGCCTGGTCAATACCTAGATGGGTGACTGCTTGGTAATACCAGGTGATCTAAGCTGGGATGTACAAGTGGTGTAATGGATAATGGCTCAGAATTGTTCACTGGAGAGCCAAGTCCCAATTCCAGTTAGGTTTGTTATATTAACTTACATACAAATAACTTTGTGAAAAGTATGAGTCCACCTCTTCTCTCCCCCAACTATGGGTTAATTAGCAAAACTTGTATCACTAAATCATTAGTATCTCCAAAAACAAAAATCTTACAATCTAAAAATATTTTCTGGTTTTAAATAACCTGCAAAGGGTTGATAAGCCGAAGAAAATGAATGAATCAATTAAAACAGCCTCCACTGTTATACATATGTAATGAGAGGTTGCAATGTTAAAGTTTGTATTTCCCAATCCTTTGCTTTTACTTTTTGATTGCATCTTTTCAACCAGATGCAGCTACAGTGACTATTTCACAAATCACCTGCATAGTTTAGTAATTACTTCAAAGAATACTTTTGTATCAGTGGGAATTCTCGACTTAGATTTTCATTAATTACTCAGAAGATTAATAGATAATTTGACTCTGGCAATTAAACTGGAAAATAAATGTTTGACTCCATTCCAATTATGGTGATCTTTTGAGCCTAAAGTCAATTATTCTGACTGTCCCCACCAGCAAAATCTTTGAGCACCAATTAAGGCTAAATTAACAGTTGCTGTAAAATGCTTATTCATTGGTTTATTTATTAGAAAAAAATTATTGTTGATGTAGAATGCTTATTCATTGGTTTATTCATTAGTAAAAAATTAATGTTGATCTAAAATGCTTATCCATTGGTTTATTTATTGGTAAAAAATTAATGTTGATCTAAAATGCTTATCCATTGGTTTATTCATTAGTAAAAAATTAATGTTGATCTAAAATGCTTATCCATTGGTTTATTCATTAGTAAAAAATTAATGTTGATCTAAAATGCTTATCCATTGGTTTATTTATTGGTAAAAAATTAATGTTGATCTAAAATGCTTATCCATTGGTTTATTTATTGGTAAACATTTATTGTTGGTGTAAAATGCTTATCCATTGGCTTATTTATTACTAAAAAGTTAATGTTGATATAATATTCTTATTCATTGGTTCAAACTGTTTCAGATCAAAAGTGAGATTGCCATCATTAACAATGAGGTAATTATCAGAGAAATTGTAAAAAAAAAACAAAAATAACAACAAATATAAAAAAACAGCCATGTTCATGACCTTGCTTCTCTGATTTAAACCCATTTGATAACAGAAACTATTTTCTAGTGGTAGCAATTTGAGGTCTAAATTAGTTTAGTCTGATTTGATTAAGTTGAGAATAACATGATAGATGCTGTTAAACTTATGATAATTAAAGCTATAGAATGCAGATTTTAAAAAAATAAACTAATACAAATTAATATTGTTAATATCAATTGCATTATAATTAGCAAGATTAAATTAAAATTAAAATAATCAATAATGAAAATTGGTGTTAATTATAATAATATTTTTTAAGCAATAATATGAATATTTTAATAAAATGAATGTTGTCACTGTGAACATTAGCAAATTAGCAATTATTATGATAAAAATAAATGTAATATTTAAAAACCTCAACCAGAAAATTGTAATTAAAATTGAAACTGACATTAGTGTTTAAATATAGAAAAAATGAAAATCACCCCCCATGGCCAACTTCATTTTATTTCTCTCTGAAAAAGGATACAGGCATGTCTGAAAATACCAATTTTTAACATTTTTTCATCATGCCTCCGATTGGTCAGAATACTACTACTAATCTACTAATATAGAATAAATATTATTAGCCTTATTATCAATATTATTTTTGTTGTTTTTTATCTCTCAAATGTCTTTCATTGGCTTACTGTAAACACATACACACACGCATACAGATATAGATGTAGAAATGATCTAAATAAAGAGATACAATTAACCATATACGTGAGTGATTATGTACACATACAGGTGAGCAAATAAGTACTTATTTAATCAATGGTGTAGACAAAACAGTGATCAATGTAGTTAAACAGGTATAAAATATACATTAATAATTACATATATAATGTTGTGTTGCTCTCATGAGACCCAGAATTTTACAGAAAAAAACACGCGTATTGAACAGTTCACAACTTTTTTTACCTCATGATTGGGAAAGCCATAAAACATTAAGTCATAATGTAAACATAGGTATATGTGTAATTATTAGTGTGTATATATATATATATATATATATATATATATATATATATTTTATATATATGATAAAAATACAATAAAAAATTTAACATATGTATGTGTATATATATATATATATATATATATTTGGGAGAATATGATATAAATTTTTATATGCCAGGCAACTGAATGACATAGTGGAAAAATTCTGTGCAATGCAGTCTCTAAAAGGACTTTATCCACTTTGTCCTTCAATTGCTTAATCTCTCTCTCTCTCTCTTTCTCTCTTTCTCTCTCTCCCTATATATATATATATATATATATATATATATATATATATATATGAGAGAGATGTGAGAGTTGTAGAGCAATTGATTTTGTCAAATATTCAGTATCTTCTTTTATATGCCATGTCCTGAAATGATGGGAGTGAATAGAGTTCTCCACAACTGACTAAAATGGTAATGGTAGGTGTAATATTAGCTGTTTAATTATAAGGAAATATTTGACATTTATTGATTCATCAATCAAAAATTGGCCTACTTAGTCCAAATTAAAGGACTCCTTTTTTCATATGGATGTTAGCAAGGACCATCTTTCTTTGAACCTCATGGACTGGTGCTCCAGAATCACAAATAAAGAACTGTGCCAAATAACAGAAACCACATCAATTGAGGACCTTCAACAAGAGCAACAGCTGAAATGTGTAGCACATGTAACTCAAAGAGAAAACATTATCAAGATGTTTACCATCCACACTAGTTCAAACAAAAAGTTAGAAACGAAACCCTCTTAATACAGGAAAGAGTGATAACAATATACATAAGAAGCCTATTTTCCTGAAAAATTGTTTTAATTGAAAGATTTTATGAATTTCATCAGAAAGTAGAACTGGTCAATGAATGCCAAATATTTCCATATAAGGAAACAGTTTATATTACTTTTACCATAATAGTATTAGATTGATGGTGTAGCAAAAACATAGCTCCTACGTGTCACTCACAACAAATTTTCACTTGACTCTCCAAATCAAGAACATTTTATGTCACTCAGTTTCTGAGCATTTATATCAGAGGTCCTCAATGTTAAAATAAGATAAATAAAATACAATTTGTCTATATTTCTGAGATGAGGTATTATGTACAGTATTTACATTAGTCGGACTATTGTCCTCATCTTTGTCGCCATATTTGTCACAACGTTTCGGCCGTTGTACGCTCCGGCTTTCTTCAGGTGGTTGGAATTTCGAACTGAACCCTTTATTTCAATCACTGGGGTAGACTGTTCTAGTTCCACGTGCCATGTTTGATGGATGTCAGTTATCAGTTATCTCCTGCTAATTTTCCCTCTGAAAGTTCTCCACTGCCTTAACCGGGTATTAGAACACATGGCACAGTGGATAAAGGCGTTGGTTAGATCCAGTGACAGGACCCAAAGAGTGTGAGTTCAATACCCGGTTAAGGCAGTGGAGAACTTTCAGAGGGAAAATTAGCAGGAGATAACTGATAACTGACATCCATCAAACACGGCATGTGGAACTAGAACAGTCTACCCCAGTGATTGAAATAAAGGGTCCAGTTCAAAATTCCAACCACCTGAAGAAGGCAGGAGCATACAACGGCCGAAACGTTGTGACAAATATGGCGACAAAGATGAGGACAATAGTCCGACTAATGTAAATACTGAAAATACAATTTGCTGAAATTAATTTCTGATTTATTTGTAACTAGTTCAGTCCCTGCCATTTTACTGATAGAAAAAAAGTAATATTTCAAATTTAAATTGTTTGTCCATTTAAAATACTACCTTTAATATCAAATGTATTCAGTTTAAATACAAGAAGTCTTTAATGAATTAGAAAGTCTCTAAACTTCCTCTCTGTTTTTTTAAACAAATAGGTTTTTTTTAATTGAGAAGTCTAATCAAATAATAATGGATATGATCAGAACAAATAAATGTCCATAACAATAATCATTCTGAAGTAGGTATATATATATATATATATATATATATATATATATATATATAATAAGCTGTCACTAATGCTCCTTACAATACTTTGGGGAAACTTGCAGAAATAAAAAAATACATAATGAACAGAAAAAGGATCTCATACATAACAGTATGTCAAATGCATTAATTACACACATAAATAAGTTCAATCACAACTTCAATCTCAAGAATGCTACACACATTAAAAGAGGGAATAATTTACAGAGAAGGAAGCTATCAGTTCTTCCCAAACTGTTAACTTATATCCGGGATTTTTTCAAATATCTCCTTTCTTAAAAGAAATGCTCTTTTCCCAGTCCAACATACATGACCATAATTTTTTTTTAAATTAAAGAAAACAGTTAACTCAAGACCTTCTATTATTTAAAATAAGTAAATACATAAATAATTTATCAAATTAAAATAAAATGTTATGTTGTTAAGATTATGTTAACCAGTAATAAATCCTGGTATGGCTTCTAGGATCTTAATTGTACATTTTGGCTTTACTGTTCTAAGAGTTTCTATTTTTGTTTATTCACTAAACTCATTCTCTGTTTATTCCCAATCAAGGCTACAGATTACTTGCATTTCTGTCATGTGTAAATCAAGCTTTTCTCATATTTCGAGTATCTCTTCATATTGAAACCCTATGAAATGCCTTGATGCAATCTATAAAACATAAATATAAGTTGTTTTGCATTTGTATTGTTGATATTCAGTAAGTATACTTCGCTTTTATTATCTGCCTGGGCTTCATGGCACATAAGATCTCTGGTGAGGATTCTGTAATCAAATTGTTCCACAGGGTGGAGTGATTATCACCACACCCACCTCTCTACTATGAGGAAGAGTTGATTTTCTGGCAAATTTTGCCTTTTCTTGCATGACCACATGCTCCCATGCTAACAAGTTCTATCTACCTGTGTTCAGGAATTCAGTTTTCTTTCTCCTAGACTGGTTGCCAACCAAGACTGAAGAACTAAATCTGCCATAACTATACACTGATCAGTAATTAAGCAGTTATATTTTGAACCTGAAAGCACTGAGTATTATGAATTCAACTGTGAATTTGAATTCTTGACCACAGAAAAGTTAATGATAAATAATTAATAAGAGACTGAATGAAAACATGGTGAAAAACAAGACAGGTATTGATATGAATGAACTTATATGGACTTTGTATATAAGCCTAAATCTCAACTTGCAGAATAACCCTGGCTTAGTGCACTCATTGAAAGCACTTTGAACTAGCAGTAGAAATTACAGCTAATCCATTTTTTTTTAATCTGCCTTTAATCTCTTAGGCTACCTCCAGTAAGGCGGAGACATCAGAAGTATATAGTTGAAATAGACTTAAGTAACAAGATCTGGGTAATTTGTCATAATATACATCAAGGCTTGGGACTGCTTGCTTGTCCCTTTATCCGGAAAACATACAACACTGTACATAAACTCAAAATAAAAGTAAAAGAACAATGTACCAAGTTGTCAGTCCAAGCAGTTTGCATGATAATATGAGTAGCAGCCAGATGTAACAGTCCAAGACAAAGTCATTAAGAAATCACCATGTGCCTCTTCTATTCTCTGTTGTATGAAAACTATCTTCATAAGAAGAAACTGAACATAGAAAAAATGTAAACAATTTTCATTAAACACATCAACAATTTCTGGAATATAAAGATTTGGGCTTTACACTTTATCTGTTTCTTTCTTTTTTCTTTCCTTTTTCTTTGGGGACAAGAATAATTTTACAAGACCAAAATTTTCACCCACTCAACTTCTCACATTGTCAAACCCATGACCAAGGCCTCAAGTTATAATGAATTTTTTTCTTCCAAACATACAATCTTTAATTTTATTTTTGTCTAAAATCTCTTTATTTATTTTCTGTTTTTTACTTCTTCTTTGCAGCTATTCAAATATCATTCTGTGTTATGCGAATTGGTCTGCATGAGCATATATATATTTATATATATTTATATATATATATATAAATATATATATTCAAATTTAAAGGTTGATCTGTTTAATTTTGATCATATTTTTCCAATTTACACATAAGTTGTGTAACATATGGGGGCGGGGAAATATCCAAAGTTCAATGTTTTTATTTGAGTACTTTAACCATCTAAGTCATTATCAGGAACATTCACTGGGGAACAAATTTCAACTTTTTGTCTATTGAATTAGATTTGATAGTTCTATGTAATTTGGATGTGCTGAGCACGAATTTCTACTTGGTTTTGGTCTATCAGGTCTTGTTTTTGCCATGTAAAGTTGAAAAACTTGCTTACTTCAAACATACATTTCATTTTACAGAAAAAAGACAAGAACTTCTTAAATATTTTAGAACAGAAGATAGTTTAGTATATTGCTGCAACATACCTAGTTTGTTAAAGAAGATGGTAGTTCAGTCTTAGAATGCAAGTGATTGGCACTTGTTTTGAGACAGTTCAAAAAGAAGTTTTAAGTGTGTGTTATTGCATAATGACAATCTACATGGCTTGATACTGATTGGCCACTCAACAAAATTAAATGAAACATAGAGAAAAGTTTTTAAATCTGATCAAATATAGAGAGCATAAGTGGATCATATGCAGTGATTTAAAAATTGTTAATTTTTTGCCAGGACAAAGAGGATATATTAAATAGCCCTGCTTCCTTTGCTTATGGGACAGCAGAGTCAAGGAAGAGCATCATTTCAAACAAATCTGGCCATCATTAATACTACTTATTTTTGAAGAAAATAGTGAGCAAAGATAAAATCATAGTTCCACCTCCATATCAATCTAGGCCCTCATTAATCAATATGTAAAAGCTTTAGATACAAACAGCAAGTGTTTCAAATACATAACTTCAAAATTTCCAAGTTTAAATTAAGAAAAAAATCTGCTATCAGTCTTCATACATGGTGTATTGATGTTACATGACAGTTCAGCAATAGTTAATAATTATACTTTAAGTATAGTAAAATATCTCTCTTTTAGGTAGGAACTAAATTTCTGTTTATTTTTAATCTTGTTTGCCTTCCATCATAAAATGCTTTCAAAATACATATATTTTAAAAGTAAACAAAAAAGCACTTTCAAGAAACCTAAAAGTATCAGGAAACAGAAAAAGTTTTTTTTTATATCTCACTTAACAAACATTGTCATTTTATGCTTGAATGAAAAGGTACAGGCAGTGTAGATTGAACAATTAAATTTCATTTAAATAACAGAACGAGACTTCAAAAGCAATGATACGACCTTGTGGGCGATGAATTATTTTCCATTCTGCAACCCCTTTCTCACCAACAAAACATTGCTAACTCCCCTTCCTTTTCTATTGCTGTTTCCATGGCAAATGTTCAGATGAGTTACATTCCATCAGTTCAGAACTTCACAGCTAGGACCCACAATGCCACATACACAGTACCAACTCATCTTTATTCCTTTCATATTCCTTTTGTAAGGAGGAAGTTCTACACAGACAACTTCTTCCCCTTTGTGGAACAGACACCTGAAAAGATGCTACTCCAACCACTATTATGTTGATAATTATCTATCCTACATATCCTTAAAATATGCACTTCTTAACTCCTCCTTTTAAAGCCCTTACAACCTCATTTAATAATCCTATACATCAAGGATGGCCAACCTATGGCACATACACCATAAGTGGTGCATTGGATGCTTACAAGTGGCGCATTGCATCCTTTTGATGAAAAGAAACTAAGCCACTTCTACTCATTCATTTCAGTGATTTTATATTCATTGCACGTCCTCTGCGAAAGTGCTAAAAGTTTGATTTGTGTTTGTCCCATTTCTTTTTGTTATAACTTTAAAATATGTCCATATTACAACACGTACTGAAAGGAAGTGAATGTTTGTGTGGCGCATTTAAATTAATCGTACAAAATATTGGCGCATGGAATCAAAAGGTTGGCCACCCCTGCTCTACATTGACTGGCTCTTGGGCCTTCTATTGAGTGAACAATAGTATATAAAAATAAATAAGAGTTTTAGTCTAGTGCTTCTTTTTTCTTTCTTTTTCTTAAGGTTGCCAAGTAAGACCAGAAGTTTTAAAAGGGAAATAAAGGGACATCGCAAACTGGGGAGGGTTTGTCAATGAGCAATCAATGAGTAATTGATTGTACCACTCATAGACAGGTGAGTAAAGAATATTAAGCAAGAAAGACACTTAATAATGAATGCAGAAGTGGTTGGAAGGAAGGGTCATAGAAGAAAAGGAGAAAAGAAGTTTTAAAAGAATGAAAGAAGGAAGATGGAAAGGAAAGAAAGAGTTCAAATCAAAAGAAAATGATAATGAACAAAGAAAGAGATTGAATGAAAAAGAAAAGCAAAATGGAAGGAAAGATAAGAAAAACAGAAAGAGTGAAGAAATCAAGAAAAGGAATGAATATATAATGAAGGAAAAATATTTATAAACAAAGAAAATAAATGAATAAGAATTGATGAATAAAGGATGAAAATAAGAAAAAGAGGATAATGAAAAAAATAATCAAAAAGGGAAAGGTCTAGAAAGAAAGAATGAATAAGTTAAGAGGCAGAGAAAGAAAAAAGGGGAAAGTGAGCCAATCATAAAAATGAAATATAAAAGTAAAAAAGAATGAAGGAAAGAAAGTGAATTAGGAAGAGATGAAAAATAGTGTGAGAAAGAAAGAAAAGGAAAAAAGAAACGAAAGGAAAAAGAAAGAAAAAAAGAAAAAAGAGAGGAAGTCAAGAAGAAAGAATAAAACAGGATCAGAAAAAAAGAGTCAGATAGCAAAAAAAAGAAGGAATAAAGAATAAAGATCACGGGGGGAAAAAAAAGTAAAAGCAAAGATAAAAGAAGTGAAACAAAGAAAATTTTAAAAAAAGAGAAAAAGAAGAAAAGTCCGTTTGAAAAGAGAAATTAAATATATAAAAAAAGAAAAAGAAGACAAGGAGAAAGGTCTAAAAAGAAAGAGAAAAATCTACAATGAGAAATAGATTATAAAAAGAAAGAAACAGGAATGGAAAGAGAGATAGATAAAAAAAGAAGTATGAACAGAAAGAAAGGATAAAGGTTTGAAAAGAAAGTAAAAAAGAAATAAGACAAAAAGACAGAATAATTAAGAGAAATTAAAAGGTAAATAAAAGAAAATGAAAGAAAAAACAGCAAAAAAATGAGAAAAGAAGAAAAAATACAAAAAAGAAAGAAAAAAGATAGTGAGAGTAGAAAGGAAAAGCTGTGAGGGAGATGTGATTGATGGGTACCTTGTATTGTAAAGAGAGGTGGGAAATGTCAGTCACCTACATTGAGTTGGATACATTTTCATGGCTGTGTTTGGTTCTACAATTAAATCATTTGACCAGATGATGTAAGCAATTGGTATTTGGTTCTGTATAAGATTGCTATCATTGGAACAGACTGACAAAATATGCAAGTAAATGAGGGACTATTTTTTAATACTATTGTCCACCCAATACAAGGCCCAAGAACCACTCAAGGTAGAGAGGTTACTGAATGAGATTGATGTAAGGGTGTAAAGAGAGGAAGTAAGAACTGTATACAATAAGGATTTGTAGGAAAGGTGACCGTAAACTTGAAGGGGTTAAGACTGTAGTGATTGCTTGGAAGTCTGTTCCATAAATTAATAATTCTGGAGAAGAAGCTCTCTGAATAGAACTTCCTTCTTACAATTCAATACAAAGGGCATGGGAATGACTGTGTACATAGCATGGCAGATCCAAGCTGTGAAGATCTAAGCTGGTGAAATTAAGGAATGTAGCTCATCTGAACATTTGCAAGGGAGAAGCTAGCAAAGTTTTATCTATAGGATAGTGGTTGTATGGTGGAAAATGATTCATCACTCACATGGCCACATAAAAGCTTTTGAATTCTGTCAAAACTGGAAAATGAGGATTGTGCAGCTCCAGCCAAGATATGGCAGCAATATTCCATTTTTGCTTTAGTTCATACATTATATCTTCTTTTTATCAAAACTTTTTAGCCAATTTATTCTTCAGTGTTCAAACTAAACTGAGGCATTTTAGAACAAGGGAATGACTCTTGATGAGATTTAAGTCACTTCCTATGATGTGGATTGCATGTCTTTTTCTGTTTCTGTCATGTCTCTTCACAATGTTGAGGATCATGGCTCTCCACAACTTATCCTTCATAGGTGTTTGTCCCCTTACTATACTTCCCAGTTCAATTTCTACCATCAACTTTGCTAGGTAGATTACTTGTTATTTCGCTGTGCCCTTCTTACCTTCAATGACATCGTCATTGGCTTTATCTCATGGCCAAGAATTTAATTTCCTCTTTGCTGATCACTTCCTTTTTGCAAGAGTTGGTTGAAGGTAAAAGAAAATCAGAGAAGAAGAAGGTGACTCACACATTTGATTTCATGACCATTCGGCACGTATGGAATGAGACATGTAGAATCCACTTATGAAGTTGCAATGGACTGCCGCTAACTCTGTTATAATTTACCTTCTGTAGCATGTCTGTCATGCGTACCCCTTTTCATCCATTGGTTCAACTGTTGAGATCTGTTATAATCATCATCTGATTGTTCAATACCATCAATATTTTCATTTTCTTCTTTGATTGTTCTATGTTTAAGTTTTTCACAATTTCCATACATTCAGTAACTTTACATAGGCTTACAGCCACATCACAATGAAAACAGGTTCTTGTATGATCACTGAAGTCAAGCCTGGTCAGTATCTAGATGGGTGACTACTTGGAAATACCAGGTGCTGTAAGCTTGGATATGTAGTTGGTGTAATGGATAATGGCTTAGGTTCACCATACTTTGGGAAAGGTATGAATCCAGCTTCCCCACCACCAGCTATGAGTTAATTAGTAAGATTTGTATCAAGAAAACCTTTATTACCACCCATCCCACCAAATTCTTACAATCTAAAAATATTTTATGGAGAGGGTTGATAAGCCATATAAAATCAATCAATCAACCAACCAATCAATAACTTGTTTCTTGTTTGAGTTTATATCTTTCTTAGAACTCAGAGAACTATATATATATATATATATATATATATATATATATATGTATATATAGGAAATAGCCATTTTTGTAGTGATGTTATAACATGTTTATGTTATAACTTTTGAATAAATGCTATTTGCTCTACCCTGTATTGAGCACTCTTTTAAGAATAGTGTTTTTGGTTATTGGAATTTTATTCCATCTATACCAATCCTACACTTGGGTGTGTGTGTGTGTATATATATATATATATATATATATATATATATATATTAAGAAATAAAGTTTTAATGTGTGTTCTATTTATGGGATAAAGTGCTCAATATCAGAGATAGAGCATATGTAAATATAAAAGTGAACATTGAAGTCAACACTTAGAGGGGACAGGCTGTTTCATGCTAGATGCAATCGTCAGGCCTGGCAATTGCATCTAGCATGAAATAGTCTGTCACCTCTGATTGTTGACTTCAATGTTCACTTATATATATATATATATATATATATATATATATATATATAAACTAAATATAAAAAGAACTATACTACGTATATATATTTTACAATATGATAAACAATTTTCAAGTTTCCTAATACGACAGCAAATCAAAAAGTAAAGTCAATTTCCATACCACACCTTTATTTCCAGTGATGAAGAACAAATACATATGTCATTTTCTGACATAGCCTCCCTGCGTGGCAATGCATTTCTGGTATCATTCAACAAGCTTCTTCATCCATTTTGACAAGTAGCTTTTCAGTTGCTCACAGAGCCGTGCCTGCACCACTTGCTTGTTTGGGCACCCAACAAGCAGAAACTTTATGGTGCCCCATGTCGTCGTGCATTATGGCTTGTGCAGATCCGTAGCTCATGCCTATGATTGCTACCACTTGTGCTAATGTGATTCATCTTTCCTGACCGAAGCATCCATTCTCTGGATGTGTTCTTCCATGCATGATGTTGATGAGTGACCAGATTGACTTTCATTCATTACACTTATTCTTCCTGTTTTAAACCATTCTACCCACTCATATACCTTTTTTTAATTCATAGTGTATGCTCCATGCTGTGCCAATAGCCGATGATGGATTTCCATAGGTTTGACTCCCACCACCCACAGAAAGTGCACTGTGGCACATTGTTCCTTCATGGTGCAATCACTGAAGGGAGTGTCCATATGTTTGACCTTGTTGCTTCCTGACACCTGACTGAACGAAGGAATACTGCTCATGGCTAGCAATCCATCATCCCTTGCGCACGAGTGGTACCACATTTCAGTGCCTTCCATTTTTTTTTTATCATGTAATTTCAAAATTGCCTTTACTTTTTGATTTACCTGATTATAATCTCACAACACCAAATAAGTTATTGTAAATGTTTCTAATAAAAACAAACATTTTAACCCAAAACTTGCATTATATATTTATAATTTAAACATAAGCATATCCTGAAAAATTTGCTTACATCAGTTGATTAATACTAATTTTATTGTGAAAACACTGACTTGCATAATAAAATCTAACATAGCATAAAATGCTTCATGAACGCTTTTTCAAATGTCAATAATTTATAACTCTTTCGGGATTACATACCCAAATTTTTTACATACTGTAAAATGTAATTTTCTGTAAGAGTTATCTTTCTTAATTAAATTTTTTTTTTAAATTCTGCATCTTTTTTCTTTGTTTACATTTGCAACACCAGCTTCTTTTTGTTACTCAATCCACTTCTCTTGCTTATTATCCCCTTAATTTTCTCAAATCTCTTTATGTGGCATTCTGGAAATTATTATTTTCTCGTTCTTGTCAATGTCTTGAATTTCTTCTTGGATTGTCCTGTTTAAATTTTTCAAAATGCTAATAGACTCAATAACTTTATAATGCCTTGCTTCTTTTTTTGAGGTTATATCATTCTTAGGACTTGGGGAAATATACATATGTACCCAGACACACACATAAACAAATATATATATATATATATATATATATGTGTGTGTGTGTGTGTGTGTGTGTGTGTGTGTGTGTGTGTGTGTGTGTAACTTATTTTCAGATAGTGTGTCTCTGTAAAGGAATAAACTAAATAAAACAACCAGATGAAAAACTATTCTTAGCTAATGCGTTTAATCCTCTGAGGGACATTATTAAGGCAAATGTCTTGATAAAGTCACAGAGAACAAAACATGTTGACTAAGAATAGTTTTTCCTCTTGTATATATATATATATATATATAACACAGATACACACACTGTAACTATGATATTGAGCATATATATTTACATATGCTATATCTCTGATATTGAGCACTTTTATCCATAATATAGCATATCTTAAAACTATATCTTTACTATATATATATATATATATATATATATTAAAATATATTAAAATATATTTAAAATTTAAAATATGATATATATTTATGTAGCATAATGAGAGGCCACGTATACTTTCTTGATATGTATATAATATCTGGATAAAATAAATGAAACAAAATTGAGTGTTTTTTTTATGAAAGTATTTATTTCTGTGTTTTTGTATATATATTTATGTTGTATTGTGTTGTTCTATGATGCATGATCAATAGTCAACTTCTGCCTGTCTCTTACTTTACTGTGCACTTTATATCTCTTTTACATAGCATATGCAAATAGGTATAATCCTATTTACCAATCCACTACAATTTATTTACAATATGATAAACAACTCCTGAGTTTCATAATATCATCTCACAATACCAAATATGTTATTGTAAATACTTCTAATAAAAACAATCATCTGCCTATATCTTTGAGATGAGGTATTATGATTACTTACATTATTCTGACTCTTATCCTCATCTTCATTGCCACATTCACAACATTTCAGCCGTTGTACACTCCAACCATCTTCAGGTGATTGAAATTTCAAACCAAACCCTTTATGTCGTCCTCAAGGACACATGGCCCAGTGGATGAAGGCATTGGTTAGATCCAGTGACTAGACCCAAAGAGTTGTGAGTTCACTACCAGGCTACGGCAGTGGTGAACCAAAAAACTTAGAGTTGAGTTAAATGGAAATAACTGAGACATCGAGAAGAGTCATGTCATGTCGAACTAGAACAATCTACCCAAGTGGATGAAATAAAGTGTTCAATTTAAAATTCCATTCACCTGAAGAAGGCCGGAGTTTACAACGGCTAAAATGTTGTGAATATGGCAATAAAGATGAGGATAACAGTCTGAACAATGTAAGTAAAAAACCGTCAAAACCCAGAATTAACATTATACTATAAATATACGCATAATGTGAATGTTTACTAACATCTGTTGGTTAATATCAATTTTATTGTGAAAACATTGACTTGCATAATAAAATCTAACAGTGTAAAATGTAATTTTCTGATGAGTTTTCCAACAAGGTGCCTTGACAGCATGGATTTAAGCATACTACTAGACTGGCAACTAGGTCTCATCATTTTACTATTCAAGGAACTAATCTAAATATAAGTACATCCTGAAAATTTGACCAATAAAGTGCAAATACAAATTTTTTTTATTCCAGAAACAGTGATGGTGATTTACAAAAAAATGTGTTTTTTTAATCCAGCTTCTTCAAATGAAGACAGTTTTCATACAACTGGGAATAGGCAAGATGCAGGAAGATTACTTAATGACTTGGGCTTGAACTGTTACCTCCAGCTGCTATTTGTATTATCATGTGGACTGCCTGGTCTCTGACTGACTGCTTGATACATTGTCCTTTTATTTATACTTCAACCATTATCTTCCTCATATAAGCTGTGCCTCTTACTCTGTACCTTGAGTGATTCTTGGGCCTTCTACAGAGTGAACATCATTTTAAAAAAATGTTATTCAACAGAAAAATGCTGATCTCAATTCTAAAGTGTGTTGCTTGACAAGCACTACAATCTTAACCTCTTCAAGTCTAGGGTTAACTATTATCTTCCCCACATCCCCTCATAAACTGTGCTTCTTACTTCTTACTGCTCATATAACAACCGACACCAGTAACCCTCTACCTTGAGTGGCTTGAAGATTGCATTTAAGCATGAAACAGGCTGTCACCACTGGGTATTGATGTTACTGATTTGTGACATTTTGTATTTGGTATTTGGCTATATATTGTGGTGTACTGGATAACGGATTGGAATAAGAAATTGAAAAGCCAAGTTCAAATTCCAGTCAGGTTCGTTATATTCACTTAAGTGCAATTACCCGTGGGCAAGGTATGGGGATTTTCTAAGTGCAGTTTAGATGTGATACAAGGCCAAAAGTATGGGACACCCAGTGAGGATTGAACTCATTATTCAGTTGTAACTGATCCAGCGAGACAAGCTTGCTAACCATTACGCCACGTCAAAGTGCCGCACATATGTTTATGGTGATCTTCTAAATGTAGTTTAGATGTGGCACAAGGCTGAAAGTATGGGGCAGCCAGTGAGGATCGAACTCACTATTCAGTTGTAATTGATCTAGCAAAACGAGCTTGTCTATATTTCTGAGATGAGGTATTATGTACAGTATTTACATTAGTCGGACTATTGTCCTCATCTTTGTCGCCATATTTGTCACAACGTTTCGACTGTTGTATGCTCCGGCCTTCTTCAGGTGGTTGGAATTTCGAACTGAACCCTTTATTTTGATCACTGTCCTCAAGGACACATGGCACAGTGGATAAAGTCATTGGTTAGATCCAGTGACAGACCCAAAGAGTGTGAGTTCAATACCCGGTTAAGGCAGTGGAGAACTTTTAGAGGGAAAATTAGCAGGAGATAACTGATAACTGACATCCATCAAACATGTCACGTGGAACTAGAACAGTCTATCCCAGTGATCGAAATAAAGGGTTCAGTTCGAAATTCCAACCACCTGAAGAAGGCCTGAGTGGACAACGGCCGAAACATTGTGACAAATATGGCGACAAAGATGAGGACAATAGTCCGACTAATGTAAATACTGCAAAACAAGCTTGCTAACCATTACACCACATCGAAGAGCCCCATGTATGTTTATGGTGATTTTTTTAAGTGTAGTTTAGATGTGGTACAAGACCGAAAGTATGGGGCAGTCAGTGAGGATCAAAATCACTATTCAGTTGTAATTGATCTAGCGAGACAAGCTTGCTAAACATTAATAGCAGGACAAATTGGGTCCTGTAGGATTGAGTAGCAAACAGTCTACCACAGAAAGAAACACCAACCTACTGCAGGAAAATCTTCTGCCTAGTCAGTCATGAATCAAAAGAGATATGATCACCCAAGTGTGTATCACGTACGGCACTTAACTGACTGATCTGGTGGTACAGGAAAGAACAGTAGTTGGTGCATTCATGCTTTTCCCAAAGACATGAGACTCATTTGAAATTCAAACTCATCCATTTTCCTTAACCATTCTGTAGACTGCACCCTTGACAATGCAGATAAAGATGTCTTAATATCAATGTATGTATGTTTACATAAGTTCATTTGTATAATAGCTGTCTGCTCATGTCCAAGGATGCCTGTCTGATAGGGCAGCTAGCCAATCCCTATTGCAGATGCCTGTTCATGCACATTTGTGATTGTTCAACACCCACACAGCCCACCTGTGGTTTATACTGCAACTACACTGAATGGACCTTCGTTGCAGTTTCTGGGAGAGTTGCAGTATCTGGCATAATCAAGAGTCTAAACAAGGCCAGTACACTCAAACCTTTGGTCATGATGACTTGCGACTTTGTGTGAGCTCAGTCATCAACAGCACCCAAATAGTTCAATCTACCCAATTCCACTCTCTTGGGTCAATCCATGATATGGTTTTCACTTTCCATGCTGTGATTGCCTCTAGAGGCTAATAACATCAAGAAATCCCCTTCTTGACAAATCGACAATGGTGAGATTTGAACCTGAGTCTCATGGTTGGAAAGCGAACATTCTACATGCCCATAGGCCTGTGTGTGTATAAAGTTATTTAAGTAAAAATTTGTGGCTGTATCATCACAATAAGACTCAATATAGCAGAAGAGAAAATATGCAAAAACAGCCTGTTGCTAATATATGCATTTGTAACTGTCCTTTTAATTATTCCTACATATCTTTAAGGTTTTCTTTAGGATATGTTTAATATTACTCATTTACAAGTGTACTTACGTGAATAGCACATGCAATGTGGTAAATTCTGTGTATTAAATAACTGTAATATATGGATATATGTTTGAAAAAACATAGTTTTCCATCATTAAAAGATAGAATGGAGACATGGTTTAACTTTGCCTGGAACAAATACGTATATTTATGGGGAATCCAGAGTGATTTGAATTTACTAAAGTGTGTGGGAATAGCTCTATATGAACAAATGGTGATAGATAGATAGATAGATAGATAGATAGATAGATAGATAGATAGATAGATAGAAGGACATGCTGAATAGTTTGCAGCCCAGCCCACTTCCCAAAATTAGTATTTCAATGACCAAACATCAGAATGCTGATTTTGTGAAGTAGACAAGGCCAAGAAATATTCAGTACCACTTTGTAGATATGAAGACAGACAGATAGATAGATAGATAGATAGATAGATAGATAGATAGATATGAACAGATTGAGATAGATATGAACAGACTGACATGGATATTAAGCAATTGACATAGATAGATAGTTATGAACTGCTTGAGAACTATAAAGATAGAGTAACATATTGAGGTAGATAGATAACTACAGAAGAATTATAAAAAGAAAGTTTGAAATAACCAAATAACAATCATTCTGTTTGACTGCTGTTGATAGTCTGCCAGCTGGGTAGGAGCAACAGGCAGCCTACTGGTTACATCAGACAGACGTTTTTTAGTTTTTCATTTCTTTTTTATTTACCCCTCTCCTCAACACACACCAAGAACGATTCTTTTCATTATCTCGTTTTTTTCTCTCTCTTTTTTTACTCTCTCTTTTTTTCCTTGTTATCAACCCTTCAGTTAATTCCACCCTTAGACTTTTACTCTTTTCATTTTACTGGTATAAGCTTTTTTTTTGATTTCCGCTGTTTTTTCTTTTCTTATTTGACCACTATCTTTTCTTTCTTTCTTTATTTTAATTTTCTCTTTTTTATTCTACTTATTTTTTCTTTCTTTTCTATATAGTTCTTTTTTCTTATTGTATTTTTCTTTATTTGTTACTTATAATTGTTTTCTTTTCTTATTCAACTTATTTTTCTTTCTTTCTTATATAGTCAGTTTTCTTTTTCATATTGTATTTTTCTTTCTTTTATATGGTTACTTTATTTGTTATTTGGTTTACTTTTTCTTTCTTTCTTTGTTTTTATTTGTTTCTTTCTTTATTTGTTACTTTCTTATAATTGTTTTCTTTTCTTATTCAACTTATTTTTCTTTCTTTCTTTCTCATATAGTCAGTTTTCTTTTTCTTATTGCATTTTTCATCGTTTTATATGATTATTTTTATTTTTTCTTATTGTAATACCTTCTTTCTTTCCTTCCTAGTTTATAATTTTGAATTTTTTTGTATGTTTTCATTTTCTTGTTGTTTTTATATTCTTCCTTATATTTTAGATTTAAGGTGTTTTATTTATTTACTACCGGCTTCCTTCCTTCTTTCTTTCTTTCTTTCCTTCCTTCTTTCTTTCCTTCCTTCTTTCTTTCCTTCCTTCTCCATCCATCTTTCTTTCTTCATCAGATCTCCTCCCACACTCACTGTAGACATTCACCAACTACTATACTATAACATTTTACAAGGCAAATTTTGAATGTGTTAGTGTCAGTTTCACCCAAAAATTGTGTACACCACCACCTACTAGCTTTCACATGGTTTGCTTAGGTTGGTGAAAAATGGTTCTGGAATGTAGGCATGGCAGCAGACCTGCTGGTGCAGGAAAGGAAGGGACGGACCTCTCTGTTTCTCTGCTATAACCGCATCAGTAAAACTAAGTGTTGCAGTCCTGGAAAGTGGATAGATACTGTTGTACAGCCTAGCAAAGACTCTTTCTCATTCTCTTGTGTTTTCAATCTCTCTTTCTTTTTTTTTCTTTCTCTCCACAACTCTCCAGCAAACCGGCCGCACTCTGCCATGGTGGGGCTCCAGAAGCACGGCACGGCACACACACATGCATTCAGCAAAGACAACTACTGGGCTCAGACAGAGAGGAGAATTTTAAACTATATAAGTTGAAAGGTCTTTTAAAAAAAAATAATCAAGATTTAAAAAAAAAAAAAAAGGCACAAGAGGAATTGAGTGGCTTTTATTTCGACATACAACTCACGTACACATCAGACAACTGGTTGGTATGATTTTTGGTGTTTGCTAAATTTTGTGTATAATACAAGATCAATATCACTATCTATTCTGATCTATCTTAGTCTCTTAATATCTATCTCATTCTGTTAATATTTATTTATCTATCTCATTCTGTAAATATCAGTCTATCTCATTCTGTTAAGATCTATCTATACATATCTATCTATCTCATTTTGTTAATATCTATCTATCTATCTATCTATCTATCTATCTATCTATCTATCTATCTCATTCTGTTAATATCTGTCTATTTCAATTTACCAAGTACATATTTAGAGTATGACATGCAAACACACACGTGTATATATATATATATATATATATATATATATATATATATATATATAATATGTACATATAATTGTATATATATATATTATTACACATTTAGCACATTTAGAGCATAATATACATTCACACAAACACTTTTTTTTATTTTTCCTTCAAACATTATTTTTAGTGGATTCCCATAGTTGAGTTGACAGAACTTTTTTTAAGCTGAATTTATTTCATCTACCAGCGTGCACACTTGAGAAAACTTAATAGAGAAAATTAAAATGTGACCTCCAGCAGGATTTGTCTAATTAAAATAAAAATCTATTAATTCTTTAGAAATTACTTTATATATATATATATATATATATATATATATATATATATATATATATATATATATATATATATATCCTGATTTGGCCAGGACTGTCCTGGTTTAAGGGATCTCTCCCAGTAATATAAGCTATCTGTATTGGTGGGGTTGTATTTATTTGTGTTTGTGTCAGCCCTGAAGCATAAGGGGCATTTGATTATGAAAATACTTTATTATTCAAGAAAACTAAACCTATAATAAAAATTGAAAACTATCCTTGTTTGAAGCTTAGAAGTTATAAAAACCCTACAGATTCATATACTTATGTCTTTATAAGATTTGTAATAATTATCTATCTTATCTTTGTTCATACCTATTTCAGTCACTTTGTATATATCCATCAGTCTCTAAGTAACTATTTCAGTATATTACTAATCCTTTATTTATCTACCTATCTATCTCATATTTAGATAGGCATGCATATTAATATATAGTTACATGTATAAATTATATATTTATATATATATATATATATATATATATATATATATATATATATATAACACAACTAACACTGAGGTTGAGGTGAACATTATTTTGGTGAGTAAGTAAAAATAACAAAACAATAATATTTTTTATAAATGAAATCTTACTAATTAATTTTCTTTAAAATGGCAAAAGGTAGAAAATTGTATTTTGGTTGCTCTTTTTTAAGTTTAACATCTTGAGGCTGTCTAGAAAATGAGTTGTCATAAAAGTTTTAGCTGTGAATTGAAATACTATATATACTTGAGCCGATTTTATGTATAGTGCAACCCCTGAATGTTTTGGCATAAATTTACACACCTCCAGAAAAAATTTACCTGTGTATATAGTGCAACCCTATCTTTGGCATAATAACAGATCATAAAAACTGGCATTATACTCAAGTATATAGAGTAATCTTTCAATAAAAATGTAATGTTTCCTAATTTGATTCTTTAAGATAGCATCAAAATCTTATATCAGTACATCAATAAGAAACTGGTATATATAAATAGTATTTGTACTAAATATTATTATTACTGTTATGTCATTCATTATTAAAATTTGATCGAAAGTACCTTTTATATGTTTTCAATACTAAATATACAATAATTATTCTTATCTATATTGTTGTCCTTATGAGAATATTACTATTATTATCATTTTTATTATCCTTATGAGCTCTTCCTCCTCCCCCACATACTTACTGAATTTTCTTACCAGCATCAACTGAGATTGTGTGACAGCAAGTCAGCTCAGTCTATACTTGAATAATGCCATTGTCTAGATTATCTTGATTTTCTTTAGATCTAAAGTTCTTCCAACTTTTACACAAGGCTTTTTGGAATCATTCCCAAGATTCCAAAAACAGCTGGCACAACTGTCAAATTCATATTCAAAGATTACTCCGATTCTCTAGTTAGGTCCAAACACTTTCAATTTTACTTTGCAATTTGCAATAACGACAGAATCCATTGATACATTATTAGAATTTATTATTATTATCATTATTATTATTATTATTATTAGTAGTAGTAGTAGTAGTAGTAGTAGTAGTAGTATAATAGCAAGAAAAAATTGAAATGAAAAAATGATTAGTACTATAGTCTTAGATCTGAATAGCTGTGCACTCTGCCTAAAATCAAAATTTTCTATCTTGGATCAACATAGTATCTGTGTTCTCTGTGAAATATATATATATATATATATATATAGGCAGCATATCTTCATTCAAACATCTTTCATCAAATAATATAGACATATTGTGTCTATTTATACTGATCCTTTCCATTCTCTAATCAATTTCTTGATGTTAAGATGTTACAATATAATATAATATAACATATATATATATATATATATATATATATATATATATATATATATATATATATATATATATATAAAACTAGAAGATCTGCCAATTCCGCTACTTTGGTTTCAATCTTTCAGTATCTTCAGGGGATTTTGGTCAATTGATTTCCTAACACTTTATTTTTTTTTTTAAATAATTTAATGAACGCTATATTATTTAAAAATAAATAAATAAGCACATGACATGAGGTGTGGTAGAAGGGGAGGAAGGGGAGGAGAAGAAAAGCAAGGGTATTGGAAATGTATAGGTAGTGGGGGGTGGGGTAAATGAAATATACATACTTTCTTTTCATGCAATTAAATTTTTTATTTTTATATGTATATTGAGCACTTTTTAATACTACTGTTTCCTGATCTAATTCAACTCTGACCATTAACTTTTTTATTATTATTATTATTATTATTATTATATATATATATATATATATATATATATAGAGAGAGAGAGAGAGAGAGAGAGAGAGATAATTATTAGTAATAAAAATAAAATAGTTCACATAACTTATATGAATATGTGTACATATATTTTCACTGCTATTTTGCATCCAATCCTCAGCATATATATATATATATATATATATATATATATATATATATATGTTCTATCTGTAACATACTTGTGGAATATATGACCATAATAGCCGTATCCACATGTCAAAAAATGCCTAAAAACAATGGAAGCATTAATAATAACAAAAATTTATGGCTCTACACAATTTCCTGTCCTTTGTAGCTCTTAAAAAAATTTGTCTCTTCTAAAACTTGCTCCAACATCCGTTATGCATTGTTTTCCTCTGTCCCTCTTACCTTCAATCTGTTCTGTGAGTATCAAATTTTCCAAGCCCACCTTCCTCATTATATCATCTAGAAATTTCAACTATCTCTTCCAGATGCTAAGTTTAAGTGTCCTTTTTGTTCCCATCTTCTCTAAAACTTTGTCACATCTCTGTACAGTGTAGGTTATAAGATGTTGGAACATCTTTCAATGAATGTATTGTCCTCGCTTATCATGCTTCTTCTTCTTCTTCTTCTTCTTCTTCTTATTATTATTATTATTATTATTATTATTGACAACAACAACAACAAATAACTAACCTGCATACTATCTTGATTGTCATGTTTAACAAAGCCTGCCCTCAAATAAGATCATTAGTTATAAAAAAAATATTAATTACTGATTCTTTTTTGTTATTCAAAATTAACTTAAAGAAATTGTTTGTTCAGACAAAAAAGTAAAAAAAAAACATCTAAGCTTTTCAATAAGAAGCTTCACCATTCATTTTTGATTCATGTAATTTTGTTGCCATGGATAGCTCTAAATGATAGTGAACTAATTTTTACCTCTTTTAATGGAGAGTTACACAAACAGGAAACTCCCTCTACCATACACTCCTTCTTTTTACCCATTTCATTAATGCAGTTTTTTTTTTATTTGCTTCCACTGCCTCATTTTCAATGACCACCCCCACCAGTACAAGCCCCTGGTGTTTTCCTTTATCCAAATCAGTTGACATTGTTTTCCATTTAAACACCAGTTGTTGAACAGAGGCAAGGCATAAGACCATCTTTTACACTGTTTCTTCAAATTACAAATGAATTTCTTTAAAATTTCACCACTTTAATCTCTTAAAAGCAAAGTTTTTGGAAAATAAGTGGAAAGAAATTGGGAAAGGAGAACTTGCTAGCATCATTTTTTATTCTTCTTTTCTCTCTATTTCACTTTTTTTCACACTTTGTATATCTTTTTACTTATTTGCAATTTCTCCATATTCTATTACAGTGTAACCCGGATATAAGAGAGTTGTCGGGACCGGAGAAGAGGTCTCTTATATCCGGGTTTCTCTTATATACGGGTTTGGTCTATTATATATACATTAACACAGGCTCTAATTTGGGTCCGGAGAAAAATCTCTCTTATATCCGAGTTTCTCTTATATCTGGATCTCTTATATCCGGGTTACACTGTAGTAAGAAATAAGTTCTACTCAGGCAGCTTCTTCCCAAGAAATGCTACTTTGTGAAATAGACTCCCAGCAGGATGCTTTCCCAGTCACTACAACCTTAATCTCTTCAAGTCTAAGGTTAACTGTTATCTTTCCTGCATAATCCCATGAAGTTCACTTCTTGCCTTTTCTTATGCTCATATAACACTATATAGTAACCCTCTAACTTGAGTGGCTCTTGGGCCTTTTTCTGGATGAACATTATTATAAAAATCTCTATATTTTTCCTCATTATGTCTTAGTTTCACCATCTTGTTCATAGACTTTTCATTCTCATAGCTTTTACATATTTTTAATTCATTTCTCTTTCCTCTCTTTGCCTCTGTTTTCATAAATTTCCCCCCTTTTCAGTTTCTCTCTTTTGAGTCTATATATCTTTATCTTCTTTTAATTTATCTTTCTGTTCATTTTTCTGTTTTTACTTTTTTTTCTCTCCCTTTGATTTGCTAAATATTCTTTGAATCTTTGTTATTTTCATTATTAAATCATTTTACTACACATCATTTTTTTAAAGTTTTAACGTTGCATTTTATTTTTCTGTTCATTTGATAAACACTCTTTATCATTCTTTATTCTACTCCACATTTATTTATTTTATGGAAAGGTAACCGTTTCAACTCTTTCTCTTTCTTCTGCCTTTCTTGTAACTTTCTTCCTTTTTCTTCATCATTCTTTCTTATTTTTTCTTGATTTCTTCTTTTTTTCATTTGTTTGTTTTTTATTAATTTTTCCACAAACCTTTCAATAGTTTTTCTTACTTTTCTTCTCTTCAAACTTTGTCTGTTATTTTTATCTTTGATTTTGTTTCTTTTCTTACCAACACATTTTTATCTTCCTTTTCATTTTTATCCTTCCTCTTTTTTTTGTTCTTTTCCTTCATGCACTCTTTCATGTAGCCATTTATTTTTGCTTTCTATCCCAGTAATTCTTTTTTTCTAATAATTTTTCTTTTTTCTTTTCTTCCTTTTTTCTGAGTTTTCTTTCTTACTTCCCAATCCATTTTCCGAGCACCCTTCCTTCCTTCCTTCCTTCCTTCCTTCCTTCCTTCCTTTTCAGTCTTTTTCCCTTGTTTCTTTATTATTTGCCTCTCAGTCCTTTTTTATAGATTTCTTTCTTTCTTTCTTTCTTTCTTTCTTTCTTTGTTTCTTTCTTTCTTTCTTCCTTCCTTTCTTTCTTTCTCCTCAGTCCTTTTCCTCATTTCTTTCTTTTTCTTAATCATCTATCTTTTTTAATACTTTTTACCTTATTATATTTTCTTACTTTTTTTTCTATGACAAGAATAAACATTGACAGGAAAGATCAAATGAGAATCTTTCATATCATTGCAAACTTAACGGCAAAAGTAGATCACCAAATTATCTCTCCCTGCTATTATATCAGACACAAATCTCTTCTCTTATTTCCACTCCAACAACTAGTTTTTTTTGTTTTTTTTGGGGGGGGGGGTCTTAACTGAGTCACAGGTACCACAGCAGTCATCCCTGTCACCAAAACATTCTTATTATCAATAGCTGCAATGTTTAAGTGTCTCTGCCCTTGGGTTAGCCCTGACAACCTAATGAGATAAAAATAGGTTTGGTATTTGCCAGTGGAAGCGTCATTAGCATTCATGCATTTATTTTAATCATTACTGTTTAGGTATTTGCTAAACATTAAATGGGTTGATTGAGGTTTGCTCAGAGTTATGTCTTATTACTATAAACATTATTTTTAGTACGTAGACGTATTTCGGTTGCTATTCCTGTTTATTTTTATTATTTTCTTAAATCAGTGGAATTAATAACAACCACCCTTGATTGAGAAATCTCCTACGAAAGAAAGATTGTACCTCTGACAGGAATCAAACCTGCATCTCCTTTTCCATCAGAGAAACCCACTTTTATAGTCAAAACATGCCTCTACTAAGTTAACTATGGAGGCTACGTTGATAAAGCAAAGTTAGGTTTAGATAAGTGCATTCCTTAGATATTTAAGGAATGCACGTTTCTTGTTGCGACTTCTATAAATCTATATCTGCTAAATTGTTTCACACATGAAATGTAAACAACACTAATTTTTAATGGATTTTTTTTTTTATCTGACATTATTTCTTATAACACAGAATTCCACCCTAAAAACGTCGGAAGGTCATTAGGGTGGAATTCTGTGTCATAAAATAAGTGGTTGCTGGCTGACCAACCCATCTTGGCTAGGTGTCCAGAGCAGTAGATCACTTGCGAGTTCTTGTTTTGCTCGTCAGCAGTGTGCTTTAAAGCACATGCTGCATTCACGTAAGATTGTAGAAATATCAGGGATGGGTTCATAGGGCTGCGATTTAGTTGGATGTTATTTCACACCTGGATGCAGGACCGTGATGGTTGGCATGACAGAAGCATGAATGTCCGAGCTAGTTCAACTAAATAATAATAATTATAAACTTTATTTTTAGTGGATACACATATTTAAGTTGCTATCCTGTTGTTGTTTTTTTATTTTCTTAAACAGGGAAATTAATAATAACCACTATAGATTTTGGGCAAAAAAAAAATGAATCCATCATCGTAAGGGATGAAGAAGCTCATTGAACAATACCAGAATTGAATTGCCATGCATGGAGACAATCTTGAAAAGTGACATATATATTTGTTCTTCATCAGTAAAAATAAAGTGTTGTATGGAAATTGCCTTTACATTTTCATTTACCCTTGTAGCTTTAGTCTTCATTTTCCCGGAATCCCTGGTGCTGACATCATTGATTTCTAGTTACTTTTTTGTTTATTTTACTAATGTTCACCCAGTACAAGGCCCAAGAGCCACTCAAGGTAGAAGGTTACTGTGAGGAGTTGTATTATCATAAGAAAGTACTAGTGTTAAGAGTGTAAAGTTGAATTAGACTTTAGAAGGAACTGGAAACCCAGACCTAGACAGGAAACAAGGGATAAACCTCTACTTTTCGAAAGCCTCAAGGAGGTGTGTGAACTGGACGTTAGGCAAATTTAGCTACTCCTATTAGTTTACATATGCTAATAGTATTAGTATTATCTTTTTTTATTAGTTGGTGAAGCATGGTTAGTTATTAATAGTTTTTTTAATAATTGTAATAGAAAGCAATTGAAATCAAGATGAAAGAAATGCTCAGCATAAGTGAGTCATCATTTTTGTGATTTTGCAAAAAATGTTTTCATTAACTTTAAAGATTTATAAATAAAAATGCAAATAACGCATTTTTACCATTAATGAGCATCTTGGCCTCAATCCCTTTAACGTAGCTTCCCTGTGCCTTTTCTATAAATACTTTCATGGTAATTGTTCTAATGGTACCTAGACTTTATGAATTTAAATACAGTACTAGATTGACAGCAAGGTCTCATCAATTTGCAGTTGAAATGGCTAGATTTAACCATAAGTTCTATGCTAACAGTTTATTCTATCACACTTCTTGATTATAGAACTCTCTTCTGGCTTCTTCCTTCCCAGTCAAGTTTGATCTTCAAAAATTTAAATGCAATGTCAATTGTTATCTTCTGTCTCATATTCTCTAACACTCAGTAACCTCTGATATCCTAGTGGCTTTATTACCTTGCTTGAAGTGAAATGTTTAAAAAAATATCTATAGCATTTTGTTTTTGTTTTTATCTATTTATTAATCATTTATAAAGTCACGGATCAGTTTTTGTGATAGTAAATTCAGATTTATGAAATAAGTTTTTTGGCAGCCATTGACTATAATAATTCTTCAACAATTTCATTCAAATCAATTGACACTTTCACTGACATTCATTTTTTTTTTGTATGTGAATTGATACAAATCAAATAAAAGAATCCTTTCTATACAGTTGTTTGGAAAATTATGTCCAATTTTATAATCAACTTTTATGCCTGAATTAATGTACTTAAACAGTATTTAAATCAGTTGAAATACAAACCCTGAATATCTACATAGTTCTGCTACTGAGTTACAAGGTTATTTATACCTTTAGAATAAAACTCTCATGATTTGGATTCCAAGAACTTCTTTGCAATGCAATGTCACTTGGCTTAAAAAATTGTCAAGATGCTTGAAAAAGTGAAAGGCAGTGAATGAGAGATCAGGTGAATATGACAGATGTGGCAAAGTCTTGTATCCCAAGTCAGTGAGCCTCTGCAGTGTCATCCTGGAAACATTGAGCTGAGCATTTTCATAAATCAGTATTGGACCTCGTCAATTAACCAATGCTGGTCTCATTTTGCTTAATTGAATGTGCATTTCATCCAGTTATTCGCAGCGAACTTTGGTAGTGATTTTCTGTTTAGATTCCAGAAAGCTGTAATGGATGATGCAAGAGGTAGGCCACTAGGCAATCACCATAATCTTCTGTTGATTCAATTTTGGTTTTGGAAAGTATTTGGATGCTCCCTCATAATCAAGCCATTGAGCCGACCATTTATGATTGTCATAAAGGACTTATTTCTTACCACACGTCATTATTTGATCTAGAAATGGATCATTCAAATCACAGATGCAGCATCGAACACACTTAAAAATGTCAATGTCTTTAACTTTCAGTGAGTTCTTATAGAACGCATTTCTCATGTTTCTTCACCTTGCCGATTTCCTTGAAATGATTTGATATTGTTGAAATACTGACACCCATTATCTGAGGCATTTCTCTGACACTTTGGTATGGATTTTGTTTGACTGGCATTTTCAGATGGTGATTGTCAATTACAAATGGATGTCCTTTACCACCTTGATCTTTAAGACTCATATCTCAACTGTGGAACTTCAGAAACCAGTTCCATACTGTCTGATCACAAGTGAATCTCTCACCCCATGCTCTGTAAATGTTGGCATCAGTTTGAGAAGCATTAAGACCAAGCTTGAACTCATGTAAAAAAAGTAAACACATTTCTTTTTCATGTTCAAGGTGAAGGGAACATAATGTTTTAAATTAAACTTCTGAAATATATTGATATAAAATTAACAAAGGAGACACTTTAAACATTAGTAACGAGTAATGTATTTTTGTGCAACTATTATAATAACATATTAGAACACAAAAGGTTTATTCAAAAATGAGATATTATTTTCTGAACAACCTAATACTTGTTGTGTTTATGGCCAATGTGGATTCATAAAGTGAAATGAAATTATAGTGATATTTATCAGTGTAACCATTCTTTGTTCTTGTCTTTGGGAGTTGTATCTATCAAAAAGAGAAAGTTGATATTTAGTTTTGTTATGATTCAAGTTTTACACTAAAGTATCGGTGCATGGCTGAGTGGTTAGCATTCCAACTATGAGACCCAGATTTGAATCTCACCTTGATCAATTTGTGAGGGAGGTAATTTGTAGATAATATTGGCCTGGGGAAACAATCCCAGCATGTAGCATAATTTGGGAAGGCCCTAAAAACCATATTGCAGTTTGACCCATGCTTTGTAGGTGAAATTGGGTGCATTAAGCTGTTTGGAAACTGTCAATAGTTTTACTCACAATGAAGCCACAAATCGCTGTGACTGAGAGTTTATATGTACACACCAGCAGATGTATATCAATATAAACCATGGCGAAAATGTCTTCTGGCAGTTTGCTAACTCTCATGATCACAGTTTTCATTGTAGTGGACTAAATTCACTGCTAAATGTTTTTGGCAAGGTTGTGTCAGTTCTAAAAAAATGTTTGAGCTAAGTTGTGGCATTTTAAAGTTTGTGGTTCTTAACAACCATTTATTTTGATCCAACCTAAAACTATTTTAGATTTTGGTTTCTATCCAAACGAGTTCCTTCTAATTAACTTAGATAATTTCTGGGCTGAGGAATTATTATTGTTTACACTATTTATATTTGGACTATTGTCCTCATTTTTGTTGTTATCACAATATTTCAGCCATAGTTCCCATATGGCCTTCATCAGATGTATATCAATCCAGGTAACCTACAGGGAATTCCAAACTGAACCCTTTATTTAATCTATGGGGTAGACTGTTCTCATCCCCCTGCCCATGTCTAGGAATATTTCATCTAGTTCTTATTTTAGATACTGCTCAGTTATTGCTCACCCTGTTTCTACTGAATCTACACACTGCCTGGCCCAGGGATTGAACTCATGATTATTATGTAGCCAAACAGGGTAAGCAATAACTGGGCAGTAATAATAATGAGAACAGTCTAGATTAAATAAGGATTCAGTTCAGTGTAGGTTACTCAGATTGATATACACCTGATGAAGACCAGAAGATACAATGGCTGAAATGTTGTGACAACAATAGTTCGAATGTAAATAGTGTAAATGATATCTTCGAAAATTTTTCTCGATCTTGTTAACACCCCATGAAGCATAGGGTTGCAGTGACACCATGCTAAGTGAGGTTGCTCTGATTTCAGTAGTAAGTAGGTCTTTATGGGGTGGATCTTTTAGTACCACACCCAACTGGTTTGAATTCAGAATTGTACTTCTACACTTCTTACCCACCAAGACTTTAGAGCCCAATTTGCAATTCTATTTTACCTATTGCTTAGGGTGAAGTGATGTATTCTTACCTTTAATCAGAGTGCATACAACAGACTGATGTATTCTTACCTTTAATCAGAGTGCTAGTATAAAGTGCATACAACAGACTCAGCAAAATATGAACTCATTTCATTTTCTATAGTTATAACTGTCATGTCACATCTCAGATAAGTAGCATTATATTAATACCACTTAAATCCATACCCTACTAGTGACTGTTTAAACTAATAGCTTCTCTTTTTTTCTATATATTGTTACCATTTTGTTACAGTTTGTATTTTTTATTTCAAGTTTCAACATAAAATTTTTCAAACATATTTCAGTGAAATTTTCACTTTCCAAAATTATAGTTTATAGTTTAGATATATATATAAGAAAAAAAATCATCAATTTAAACTAGTGTCTAAAGGATATAGATTAATAGTTAACCAAACTTTGAATAATGCTAAACTAATCAAATTTTAATTTTTTTAAACACATTTTAAAATGGCTTATGTAGTAAAATATAGTGTACTTAACTCAAAACCTCCTGGTATCAATTTAAACTGACACCTTTTTCCATATAACATAACTATTTTGTTTAAAGTTTGTATTTTCTTGATTTCAGATGAAAATTTGGGAATTTTTCAAACATATTTTAGTGAAATTTTCATTTTTAAAAATTATAGTTTACAATTATAGCTTAGATAGATTTAAAAAAGAAAGTGTCAGTTTAAGCTGACACTAGATTGATATGGCCTCAAGTAAAGAATTATTATGAGTTTTAGTGTTATGGTTTATTGATTATATGTTCAGTTATAGAATTTAATTTAATTTTCTGTTTGTTTTTTCACAGATACATGATTGTTTGGAAAGAATTCATAGTACAAACTTTGTACCTTCAAGTTTTTTTTCATAAGTTATATCTGTGTGAGAATTTAATTAAAACCATTCATGTTTAAAGAATTTTTTTTAAGTTTTCTTTTGAATTACTTGACTTACTTATTTTTTTTCTTTATAAGTATATTTTTTAAATATTAATACTAGAATTCATTTTTAAAAGATATGTGTTTGATATTTTTAATTTAAGTATTTGTAGCTGAAACTGGATGTTTCTTTAACATCAGTACATGAGCTGGGATTTTTCTGTGAAGTGCCTTCAATAATCAAAGATTTCTGTTCTAAGATGAGGATTTTGCGTGGGCTTTGCTTGAAATATGAATACTTAAACATGGACTCCATTAAAAACAGGATTATCAAATAGAGAGAGAGAGAGGAGAGAGTGGGAAGAGTGTGTATTTCATTTTTAACATCAGTGATTAATCCTAAATAGTGATTTGAATATCCTTGAATGCACTCTGGATTATTTTGTGTTTAAATAAATCAAAAAAGGATTTTCTTTTAAATGTTATCATTTGAACCTGATTT
This sequence comes from Acanthosepion esculentum, assembly GCA_964036315.1. Lineage (NCBI taxonomy): Eukaryota > Metazoa > Mollusca > Cephalopoda > Sepiida > Sepiidae > Acanthosepion > Acanthosepion esculentum. Next base: position 61,719,827 of record OZ038480.1, on the reverse strand, counting down.
TGATTCTCAATGTTGTGTTTAAGACTTTATTTTGAATGCTAATACTTGATTGGTTGGTTGTTTTAGTTTAGTGGCATATCAGTCTCTATAGGTTATTTAATATCTGTCTATATTTCTGAGATGAGGTATTGTAACTATTTACACTATTTACATTGTTCAGATCTTTGTCCTCATCTTTACTGTCACATTCCCAATGTTTCAGCCGTTGTACACTTCGGCCTTCTTCAGGTGTTATATCTGGTTTTAACACTGTTCATATATTTCTCTTTTATATTTGCATCATTTAGAAATTTGGATGCTGCCTTACCCCTTTTCAATTTCCGTAGTTTCACTCTAAGTTTACATGTCACTGGAAGATGGTTGCTCCCACAGTCAGCACTAGGACATGTTTTGTAGTGTAAAACTGTATTACTGGATCTCTTATTGATAGTTATATAGTTGATTTGGTTTTTCATTTCTCCTCCTGGGCTTCTCCATGTTCACATATGTCTTGGGTATTGGCTACTACCTGATATTTCGCCATGTACAATTGGACCCATTCTTCTCCATATTCATTACAAGTTCCTAATCTGAATTTGCCAACAACTGCACTATATCTCTCCTTGCCTATTTTGGCATTCAGGTCTCTCATGATGTCTGTAATTTCTTGTGACTTGCATTGAGCTTTGACATTGTCTATCATACAGTAAAACCTTTCAATTTCTTCCTCTATACATTGTGCTGTCAATGCGTATACAACTATAACAGAAATGTTGAAAGGCTTTTCTTTCAATTTAATGAATTTAATGACAATAATTCTTTTAGATAGTAGATAGTATCCCAGAACACATTTCTTCATGTCTTGGTTCAACATCAGTTCTACTCCACCTTCATTTTTCTCTCCAATTGCATATATGATCCCGTGTTTGCCATTGTTTTCCCACCCCATTTTGCATGTGCCTAAAATATTAACATTTAACCTGTTCATTTTCTGCTTCATTTTTTTTAACTGGCCACATTGATTAAGTGTTCTGATATATCATGTCTTAAGAATTATTTTCTGTTTAATGTGGCATGTAGTACACCAGGTCTCTGTATGTGGCCATTCAAAAAGTGTGGTTGGTTCTGCACAAAGCCTTCCCCACTATAATCAGATCATATCTGCTGGTGTCTGGGCTGTCGGTTCCTATGAATTGAGCTGCTTTACCCTCATACATCGAATACAATAGGAGAGTCCACCATACATATATATATAAAAATGACAGACAAGGTGCTTTTATTTAGATTTTTATACAATTTCTCATGTGATCTAATAATTTTTTTCTTTTCGGATGATAAATTATATAAAAACTGTCCGAATGTTCTTTTTATCCGAGCACTTTCGGCTATACATTTAGCCATTTTCAAGGATTATATTTTAACTGTTAAAATTAGAAATAGTTTGTTGTATGTATGTTTTATAAAATGTTTTCATTTTTTTGTTTCAAAACATGGTCAAGATATTATGTCCATGTTCAAAGTTAATATTATTAAGTGTTGGTTTGTTTGTTTTTATTAATAAGGCTTCCATTATTTTTAGCCTTTTTTTGCATGTAGATGATGCTATTATATTAGTGTTGTCGACAAGTATGTTCCGAATAGTGTCCGGTAGGTCTCCATGAATATATAAATGAGATCTAATTGAGCTATTGTCAGAAAGGTGTAGAGTTAGTCTGTGCGTCAAACATGTTGTAGTGTGGCCTATATAATTATTTATGAATTTTGATTGATGAGGAATACAATTCCTTAATGGGAATTTAAATTTGTAAATTATATTTGCCCTATTTAATTTTGTTCTAGGAGGTGAATTATTATTTTTAACTATAAGGTTAGAGGTTTTCAATTTTTATTTTTTAATAAATAATTAATTTAATATTTTTGCTATTGTCAACTGGTGTTATGCATTTTTTTATAATGTTCTTAATTCTGCATTCATCCTGTTTATAATTTTCGTTCATCTGATTTTTATAAAATTATTTATATTATTGTTTATGTTTCTATTCTCGCCATTGCTATTAGCTACCTTAGACAAGAAACGCCTTATGTGGAAATCCAACAATTGATTAGGAAATCTGTTATTAATCAGCATTTGCATTATATTTTTTAATTCTTTAAAGAAAAGCATGCAAGAGGATGAGTTCTCATGAGCTCTCGTGAGGAAATTTTTAACAACACCTATTTTATATCTAAGAGGGCATTCACTAGAGAAATTAACATGGAAAGAGTCTTTACTAGTTGTTTTGTTTTTTTTATAAACAGAAGTTTTAAAAGTATTATTACTAAAATCGATGAGAACATCTAAGAAAGGAAGTTTATTTTTTCACTAAGTTCATAAGTAAAATTTAGGACGGAATTTTGTTGAAATGTAGCTTTCAGATTTTCTATTTCTTTCTTGTTTCCAGCCAAAATAAAAATATTGTCTACATAACGAACATATATTTCAGGTTTAATAACTTTAATGAAAAAAAAACATAGGACATATAATAATTGGAGAAGCAGGGTCCGAGAGGGTTTCTCATACTTAACTTACTTATCAGTTTTTGCATAAATAGTAACATTCTGGCTATAAAAAGGAACTCTAGTGGTGCAAGCGAGCAATAGTTTTCTTAAAATATTGGGTTGGATTGATGGAGGTGGAATTAAATTATTTTTATACACCAAATTAATGATAATATCAACAGTTTCGGAGACGGGAATAAATTCAATAAATCCTCTACGTCAAGTGACACAAGAATACCGTGGTTTATTTTTAATTTTGTGCTTTTAAGTATTTGAACATGAACATAATATCTTGACTGTGTTTTGAAACAAAAAAATGAAAACACTTTATAAAACATACATACAACAAACTATTTCTAATTTTATCAGTTAAAATATAATCCTTGAAAATGGCTAAAATAAATGTATAGCCGAAAGTGCTCGGATAAAAAGAACATTCGGACAGTTTTTATATCATTTATCATCTAAAAAGAAAAAAATTATTAGATCGCATGAGAAATTGTATAAAAAACTAAATAAAAGCACCTTGTCTGTCGTTTTTAATGAAATGTGCATATATATATATATATATATATATATATATATATATATATATACATTACTAATCATTTTACATTAAAAATCATAGTGAAAGTTATTGTCAGAGTTGAGGAATGAAGGTTAATATGACTGACAGAACATGACAAATATATGTTTAATATTTGTACTTAAATCTAATAATGTGAAAAATAAAGATGATTCATAATTGAATTTTAAAATAAGCCATTTTGACTTAACAAAAATTAACAATTTATAAATATTCATTACATCCCCCATTCTATTTTGTTCTTTTTGATGTTTTCTTTCTGCTTTGTTTTAAATATTTGAACAGCCTGTTTAAAGAAACATTTTTATTCAGAGGAATTATATTAATATATCTGTTTGTACATTACTTTTATAAATACAAATATTTAAATAAATGCTCTGTTTATAATAAACAGTACTAACTGTATTTATCTCTGTAGCTAAATGGTATAGAATGTCAGGCCAAATGACAGTTCTGTGTAAAATACAGGTTAAATTCCCACAAAATTTCTCAGACATTTGGTAAATGTAGTTAATACTGTTTATTATAAACAGAGCATCTACTATTTGTATCTATAAAAATAATGTATAAACAGAAAATATATTAAAATAATTGTTGGACTTAGTTCATTACTTAATATATATAAGTATACATGATTCCAGTTAAATTTATGAACTTCTATTATTTAAAATATATAATACATAAATTAAGCCCAAGCTAAAATAAAATGAATTATAATTGCATTATTAAAAAAATTCAACAACAACACTTACTAACTTTTGTCTATTAGACATTAAATTATGTCACTTAGCACTCTTCATAATTTACTTAAACTTTTCAGTTAGCCTGGTGTATATTTATGAGCAAATTTTAAAATTTTGAAAACTAATGATATTCTTGCTTTTATTTATAAATACTTGTTGCAAAATAAAATCCTTACATTTGCCTTGATAAAGTCCATCAGAGAACAAAAGGTGTCAGCTAAGATAAGTTTTTCTTTTGTCTTTATTGATATCTATATATGTATCTAATATATAAATATATATATAACACATTAAGTTAGCAAGCAAACTCTTGAAATATATGGCTTTTTCTCTCTCCTAAGTTATTATTATGAAGTATTAATTTTTGTGTAGGATTAGTATTTGCTTAAGACGATTACTGGATTACTGAAGACATTCTAGAGTAGATTGGATTAATTTTACTGAGTAGCATGACACAGGCTGTTGCATTCAGAACTGGATTTGTAACTGAAGAATCAAATCATTTTTATCAATACCATAATAATATTGATTCTGTAACATCAACACTTTACCCAGGTACCTGGTGAACACTCTGAGGGTTGGAGATTTGGTGGGACATTCAGGTTTAGCATTCAGTGCTGATCATACATTTTGCAACATTGTACAAAAAACTACTCTTGTAATATAATATGCAAAATGCAGAAGGATATATACCTATGTTTTATCAATTGTGCAAAAGCAATTGATAAAGTATGACAAAAAGCCAGTATATATACTGGGAGTAAACATCTGTATACAGAGAGAAGATGAATTGAGTAAGTACAGAAAAACAGAAAAGGGTGTAGGATAAGGATGTGTTTTCTCACCAGTTTTATTTAACCTTTACAGTGAGATAATGCTAAGAGAACTAGAAGCTCTACCAGGATTTATCATTTATGGGCACAATCTTACCAACATGAGATATGCAGATGATACTATACTGACGGTAGACACAGAAAAAATTCTGAAGTAACTGCTAGACAAGGAAGTAAAAGAAAGTGGGAAGAAAGGGCTAACTATTAATTGTAAGAAGACAGAATGTCTGGTTGTCAGTGAGAGGAACATCACATGATAAGAGCTGCAAATTGGAGATGTCAAAATCAAGCAAATACATATAGGGGAAGTGTTTTAACTGAGGACAGAAAATGTAGCACAGAAATAGTATAAGATGCCATCTAAAAGCAAAACAAAATAGCAAGAAATAAATAAATTTCATTAGAAACAAAGAAAAGAGAGCCAAATTGCAATGTAATATTAATCTTTATTAATAAATACCATTTTGTATGGACATAACATATGAACAAGGAAGTTTTAGGAAAAATGTGAACAAAAAGAACACTTATATTTAGAACCAAAAATAAACAATTGAAATTTATGAGAGACATAATGAGGAAAATGGGCTTTGAGAATTTGACACACAGAAGGTATCAGAATTTCAAAGGTGCACTGGAACAGCAAAAGATGCCTTCCAAAATCTTATCAAAGTATTAAGAAACAGGAAAATTTCTTTAGAAATGATGCATAGAGTACAGAATTGTTATGCAATATCAGTCCTCTTATATGGCAGCAAATTCTGGACAATTTCTTCACTGATGAAGAAGAGACTTGAGGCAACAGAGATGTGATTCTACAGAAAGATGTTGAGAATACCATGGAGGGAGCATGTGAGTAACACAAAGATTTTAAAGAAAATGTAAACAAAAAGGATGCTTATACTTAGAACCAAAAAGAAACAATTGAAATTTATGAGACACATAATGATGAAGAATGGCTTGGAGAATTTGACACTCACAAGATATCTTAAATCCAAGAGTGAGAGAGGGAAACAGTGAATGATATACTTGTGTAAATGGAACAGAACAGGGAGTGGAGTAATATTAAGAGAACAAACATTGCTTACAGCTACAGATGATAAGAAGTTGTGGAGAGCCATGATCATCCATGTCTTGATGGGACATGGCATATAGAACAAGAAGAATTATTATTTCTTTTGCAAGAAGAGAGTTATATCTCAACTACTCAGACAATCATTCTATGGTTATTTTTGAATGTTAGTAAATATACAAAAATAGAAAAGTATGTAAGATAAGGATGAGTCTTCTCACCAGACTTATTCAACCTAAGGTTATTCTGAGAGAATTAGAAGTCCTACAAGGATTCATTATTGGCAGCCACAATCTTAACAACATAAGATATGCAGATGACACAGTGTTGATAACAGACTTGGAAAGAAAACTATAAAATCTCTTTTATAAGGTAGTGAAAGAAAGCAAGGAAGGACTAAACACCAATTGCAAGAAGACAGAATGCATGGTTGTCAGCAATAGAAAGAGCCCAACTTTCAAATTTCAAATTGGAGATACAAGAATCAAACAAGTACAAAAATAGGAAGTGTTTTAACAGAGGACAGAAAGTGCGACAGTGAAATCCAAAGGTGCATTGGGATAGCCAAAGATGCCTTCCAAAAGCGAAGCAGAGTGTTAAGAAAATGAAAAATTTCATTAGAAACAAAGAAAAGTGTTCAGAACTGTTACATGATATCAGTCCTCCTATATGGTAATGAATGTGGAGCGATCTCCTCAAAGATGAAGAAGAGACTTGAAGCAACAGAAATGTGGTTCTACAGAAGGATGTTGACAAAACCATGGTGAACATATGAGCAACGATAAGGTTTTAGAGAGAATGGAAACAAAAAGGAAACTTATAGTTAACATCAGGAAGAGATAGTTAAAATTTCTATAGTATCTAGTGAGTAAAGAGGGCTTGGAAAATTTGATACTCACAGGACAGATTAAAGGCAAGAGAGAGAGAAGAAAACAATGCATAATCAATTTAGTGGGCTTCAGTGAATGGATGACAGAACATAGTTTAGAAGAAATAACAGAAAGACAAAATTTATTAAGAGCTACAAAGGACAGGAAATTGTGGAGAACCATGATCACCTATGTCCTGAAGGGACACAGCACAGAGAAGAGAAGAGCTGTTTAATTATGCTTGTGGAATGAAAAGTGTTGGTAATTGCAATGAAAGTAATTGAAATGAAGATGATTGCAGTCAGAAATGAATAAAATGAATTGTCCAATAAAAATGTTCATTTGATTTTCATATAGAATGCTTCCTTCGATTAAAATTGGTCTAGGATCATTGTTATATAACCTGTTTTAATGTATAAAATTTGATGTTTCTTCTGTAATGTAATTTTCAAGAAATCTGGTCTCAACTGAACAATTTCAATAATTACTGTTTAATTAAATCCTTAAATAATAATGCAGATTGTAATATTTTTGCTTAACGAGTTGATGGATTTTTATCCAAACATTACGAAGGAATTAATCTTATGAGTCATTAACAGCTACGTTCCTGTCCATTGATGAGGGTCATGTGAAAAATATTATGGTCAGCCTAAAGACTTTAATGTCAACATGTCTGACATTTGCAGAATCATTTTAATTCTAATTTGCTGGAATACCTGTCACATATTTGGCCAATGATGTAATTAATTTTAAAATTGATTGAAAAGATTCATAGCAGGCATATGTCAGATGTACAATCTGTTCCCCTCTCAAAAAAAAAAAAAGAAAAATTTATATCAAAATTGGAAAATTTATTTTTACAATATTTTTTGTTTCTTTAGGAACTTCATTAACAGCAAAATGCAGAGATTTATTAAGCAAATTCTTTATTTGTACAGAAAAAGAAAATTTTAATAAATTGATGTTGTGTTCAAATTTAGATGTGAGAATATTCTAAAGTATTCAAAAAACTTTCAATTTTAAGGAAAGGTAATTATTTTTTTCAACATATCTCCATTCTTGAGAGAAATGCTTTTTTCACAAGTTGATATATTTCTGAACAACTACAAAAACATCAAAGAATTGAATAAAAATAGTTGATTTACAGCATCTAAAATGACAATAATAATTACAAAAATTCACTTTCTATTATTAACATGACAAAATTTATATCTTTTAGTGCCCTCCATAATTTCCTATTAACTGCATGTTGGGCTGGCTTGTTAAACAAAATAAATCATTGCTAACAGATTTTTCTTTCCTGAAATAAGAACCATCTGATACTTTGCCTTTTAGGGTTTTAGGTTCAACTAGATTTATCTACCTCTTGCCTAAAATACACAATTTATATAGAGAACAGAACACTTCCACACACACACACACACACACACACACACACACACACACACATATATATATATATATATATATATATATATAATGGTTTGGTCATGTGAAAAGGATTTAGGTTAGGGCTCTATGATTCACACAATTTTTTCAGGGACTGGCAAGCCCTGTACTACACAGATGTTTCCACATTGGGATTGGTACCTGGAAGGCGTGTCAAATTTACAGTGCTACCTCCTCTTCTCTGCCCTGGGTCTGCAGACTGACTCAGTAATAGGAAAATGTTATGGCACTAAGAATGTCTGTCAGCAGCTTTCATTACCCATTTGTAGTGGTCAACCCTGCCTAAGATACAGACCTATTTTAGGGAATTTTTGTATCTTTGGTCCTCCTCTGTTATATTGCTCAGAGGCTAGCTTGCTAAACGATAGTATCATTGAGAGTTGGTGGTGTTCCATTGTCAATATATTGCCAACCCAATGCAGCTCTGTAGCAGTGATCCAGTACTAATGGCTCTGGCACTCTTGAGAACTTCTGTGTTTGTAATGAAGTCAATCCAATACACCAGTGCTGGTGAAAACATTTGGAATATCTTAAAGGCTTTTGACAAAGTATGGCATAGGAAGTTGCTACATAAACTCTCAAGTTATGGCATCTCTGGGGGAGTTTGTCCTTGTTTTCAGGTCCATGAAGATTATTGTGAATGGTCAGGTCTTCTGAAGCTCATGAGCACCCCGCAAGGCTTGGTTCTACCCTAATTTTATTAAAATTAATTTTTTATTGCCTAGGAACATTTTCAGATCATTAGTATATATCTGTGCAGATTATAACACTGTAACAGGAGAGCTATGGAAGAATGGTTTATTCCCCCTTTTTTTATTTCCCCCTTTATGGGCATTATTATATCTGTGATATAACAACACCGTAATTCATGGATGGAATGGAATGTCTGAAAAGAAAAGGAATGACAAACATGCTTTGTTCTCAGAGAGACTTTTATACTACTAAGATATGCACAAAACTATATATACATATATACACATCCCATGTGGAGAATAATACATCACATATATCTACATGGCAAAGCAGAGTGTAAGGAGAAACAAAAAGGAAGGGTCTTACATATAATATGAAGATACTCCTGTGTCTGGAGAAGCCATGTTTAGAACTCCAGATTCAAACAGGCCTAATTCATCTATGTCCCAGAATATATTCTTTGGATGGGAAACAGCAAGGCTTGGGTTTTCTCAAAATGATGACTGTGAGCTGGTGTTTCTTTCTATACCTAGGAAAGATATATTCCCAATGGGAAATGGCATCGTGAACTAGTAAGCTGCTGGGGAGGCAGATTTAGCTTCTGTTCAGGCCATAGAGGGTGGGGACCCAGGTTAAAGAAAGCAACCGTTCAGTTTTGTTGCTGTAAACAAAAAGAATTTGACTGCTGCTTTTGTCACTGTATGGAATGACACCACTAAGCAGCCGCCATGTGACCCATGTCCAAAGGGAGATAAGTGCCTTCTGTAATGAGTAGATCAGTGCCTTACAATTGATCTCTTCTATAACTTTGTTCTAACAGTTCAATGAGGAAAAAATGCTTGTAACATTCAATGCTGCAAAACCCAATCAAGTATTGTTTCAATATCACTGCTCAGGCCTTGAGTTTTTTCAGTCATTCAGTTGAGCTCTCAATGAGGCTCCATTCTTTGAATGTCTGTTGAACCTCAAGTTCAATCCAGATCTTGTGAAACTCATACAACCCATTGTTAAAGATGCTGGGAAAAAAACGGTTTGTTTCATTTTGTTTCTCCAGGAAGTACCTGGCTCGTTCAGTAATACTTTATTAGAACAAAGATGGAGTATTACTACCAAATCTAGAGTCACACGCAGCTGCTTTCCTGAACACTTTAATCTTGACAAAGTCAAGAGTCAAATGTTATCTATCCTCCGTATCTTCACTTCATATCACCTCCTCTTTCATCCATGTCTAACACCTCATTCATCATTAGCACTTTAACAGTCAAGCCTCTACCTTGAGTTGGACCTTGTATCAGGTGAATTCTAATATTTTAAAAGTAACAAAAAAATTGGTTTCAGGCAGATACTACACTTAGTCTTAGAAAAGCATAATGATTGTACATACAAACAAGCAGATTTCCAGCTTGTATATTCTTATAAAAGTTACATCACTAAACTGTATTAAAGGATCAGGTTTAAGTCATTTGTGCAGAAAGCACATGAAAATCATAGCTAGAGTTTAGTCAGTCAATGTTTATTTCAGCTATGGTAGACCAAAATATGTATTCCTTTCTTTAGGAAATTCTGAAAGTCATGATACACTTATAAAGAAATTAAACGGATATTTTTTTGACCAACATTATTTCTTGTTACTTTAAATATTATATTTTAGTGGATACATGTCTTTGAATAGACACCTTTTTTTTTTAAAACAGTGTGACTTACATCTGCTGGCCTGTCCTAATACAGAAATTTAAATATCTGGGAAGTGTTTTCATAGACAGTGGAAAATGTGAAGCAGATATCTAAAGGTACATTGGAATAGCAAAAGATGCCTTCCAAAAGCTAAGCAAAGAATTAAGAAAAAAGCAGATTTCTTTAGACACAAAGTAAAAAGTGCAGAACTGCTATCTAATATCAGTCCTCCTATACGGCAGTGAATGCTGGGCAATTTCCTCAGAGATGATGAAGAGACTTGAGGCAACAGGATTGTGGTTCTATGCTGAGAATATCATGGAATGAACATAGATGTAACAAGGAAGTTTTAAGGAAAATGGGGGCAAACAGGATACTTATACTTTTTCTAAGTCAGTTGGAATTTCTGAAACACATTATGAGGAAAGAGGGCTAGGGGAATTTAACACTCATGGGATATCTTGATGGCAAAAGGGGCACAGGTAAACAGTGAATAACTTAAATGAGCCTGTGTATATGGATGGCAGCACAGAGACTACAGGGAGATAAAACATTATTTAGAGGTACAAAGAATAGGAAGTCGTGAAGAGCCATGAGATTTCATGACCTCAAGTGACACAACAAATAAAAGTAGAAGTAATGTTTATTTTATTAACTGTTGAATAATTTTAACTCTTTTCATCTTTTCTAATCAATGACTTTGTTTCTGTTTCAGGTGAGTTGGTTGTTTCATCTTTCTTGTAAACCTGAGCACACAGATTCCAAAAATAGGTAACCTGTTATAATTTATTTTGATAAAATTAAAAAAAGGAACTAAAGGACACTTATACATAAAGTCATTAAGAAAATTTTTTAATTTCTGGGATGCATAATGAGGAAAGTGGGCTTGGAAAATTCAACACTCACATGACATATTGTTGGAAGGAGGGACAGTGGAAAATAGTGTGTAACTTACCTAAAAAAGGTTCTGAGAATGGAATAGAACAAAAAATAAAGAGGGCTGGTAATGAACCAAACATTGACACCTGTGGAATTTGCCTGGGTCCAGCAGGTAAATAATAATAAAATATTATATTCGCTATCACAAATCCCGTAACTCAGAGTCATAAGGGCACCATGCATACTACAACCCACAGTAGAAGTGGTGGGTCTTTGGCAAGATAACTTTACGGAGCCCAACCCTCTCCAGGCTTGTTTGAATTCAGAGTTTTCCTTCTCTTAGACTGGTTGCCAACCAAGGCTATAGAAACCAGTATGTCTTGTTATTTACCCATAGCTGGGAGGAGAAGAGATGGATTCATAACTTTCTCAATGGTATTAGTATGTAAGTGAATGTAATGAACTCAACTGGAATTCAGACTTGGCTCTCCAATTCCTTAATCTGAGCCGTAATCTACTACTCTACTGTGCCTCCAATAATATTATATAATGAAATATAATCAACAAATATGTAGAAAACAGTTCATCCTGCAAATTAAGAAAACCTCTGCATAGCCCCAAAACTCCCCAAGGAGCTGCCCAATCCTTACTTTCCAGCCTTGACAGAGTTCAAAAACATTTATGTGGCCTTGTTGGTGATGAATTGTTTCCCACCCTACAACCTTTTTCCCACAAATTAAATATTGCTAACCTCTTACTAGTCTATTGCTATTTGTATGGTGGACATTCAACCAAACTACATTCCTTAGTACCACCTGTCCAGTTCTTTATGGCTCGGACTGACATTATCACATACAAACTCAACTCATCTCCATTCCCTTCATATTCCATTGATAAGGATGAAGTTTCCTTCAGACAGCTTCTTCCCCAGAACTGTGGAACAGACTCTTGAGAGGATGCTCCCCCAATCACTATAATCAAGAGTCAAACATTATCTATCCTACATATCCTCATAATATGCCCCTTTTGCTCCCTCCTTGTACACTCTTATAAAGACCTCATTTAGTAACCCTCTACCTTGAGTGGCTCCTGGGTCTTCTATTGGGGGATTTGATCGGGTGGTTCTTGTTGTTTAACAGCATATCAACCACTGTGGGTTATTTAATGCCAAAATCTAAATATTTTGTGTGCAATTTTATTTATTTATTTTTTATTTTGGCGGTAATAATGGTTTTAGTGATATAAGTCTTACTAATTAACCCATAGCTGGGGGAAGAGAGGTGGATTCATACCTTACCCAAGGGTATTTGCATGTAAGTGAATATTATGAACACAACAGGAATTGGAACTCAGTTCTCTGATTAACAATTCTGAGCCGTTATCAGTTATCTTAGTCGCACATCCAAGCTTACAGCACCAGATATTCCTAAGAAGTCACCCATCTAGATACTGACCATGCGTGACTTTGCTTAACTTCAGTGATCATACAGGAACCAGTGCTTGAATGTGATGTGGCTGTAAGCCGGAAGTATATTGGAATAGAGAAAGATGCTTTCCAAAATCTAAACAAAGTATTAAGAAACAGAAATTTTCTTTTGTTAGAAACAAAGGAAAGGCTACTGAACTGCTATGTAGAAGCAAACCCCTATATGACAGTCAATGTTAGACAATTTCCTCACAGATGAAGAGGAGATTTGTGGCAAGGGTGTTGTTCTACAGAATGATGCAGATAATATCATAGACTGAGACTGTGAGCAAGGAGGAAGTCTTAGGGAATTGTAAACAAGAAAGCCACTTGTACTGTTGTAGCATACCTATGGACGATAATGGGTATGCCCCCATTCACATAAATACAGTAGTAAATACTGTATGTTGGTCTGCAGTTGGAGATTCATTATGGAATTCACTTGACACACTTCTTAGCAGTTGACTTCTACATGCCACTGGCGAATCTTATATGTGTTGTTCTTGTCCTAAGTATTATCGTTCATTACCAACCTAGTTTTATTATTCTATTCAGTAATCTTCCGTAGGTTACAACATGTACTTTGAATCAGAAACAGCTGATATTAGAAGAGTGAATTAAAACATGCAATGAGAAAAGGTACAGGGAGAAATGTATTCATGCCTTTCTGAAAGTCATAAATACATTTCTGGTTATAATGTGTTCATAAAGAGTAACAAGTAGAATTTTTGGAAGCATTTTGTCAGTTCTGTTTTCTATATTGATAATCATTTCTGTCATCAACTGAAAAGTACATGAAATAATGAGATAAACTCATGTGAGAAAACAAGCCAATGACAAAAACACAAACCAAGTGAATTAAAACAATGATTATCCCTCTTTAAATTATTGTTAATGTATTTTTCTGCTGAAGAAATTAGAAAAACGTGGACACTTAATTCTTGTCATTCTTTATATCAAAATCTCGTTTTCATTGTTGATAATGAAAGGCAGCCATATTAGCCTCTTCTGATGTTTCTCCTTAAGGTTGAGACTAAGGCAAGGGAATCATATTAAAAGATTCCAAACCAAGCTGTAACATGAATCCAATTTATTTTAGTGGACAAGGAAAACAAGGTTCTTAGTAAAATGGCTGGTCTACTTACCAATAATCTGACAACTACTTGAATTAATCTACATTGTCTGATGCAAAAACTAATACGACAAGTTGAGGCAGCAAACGAAGAACCAACTTTATTTCTATCTCTTTTTCTATTTTTTGAAAAAAATCAGAAACTCCCTTCCTATTATCTAGTATGTGTTTTCTTCCAGTCACCAACTACTGGCTACTTTTATTCCAATCAATTTGAAGAATCTATTTATCCACAATTACCAGATTGGGCTATATTTAAAAGCACAGTCCTACTAAATTCTGAATTAACTTTCTTCTCATTAATAGCTCATGTTATGCCTATAGTACCCGCTGTGACATATATGGCCACAGCTTCACCATGCAAGGAGTTACTGCTGCAGTTTCCATAGCAAGTAGCATTTTAAAGGGTAGAGTTGCTCCTCTTGTTAGGATCTGTCTACCCCGTTTTTTTTTTATCTGAGTGTTGGGATTTCAAACATTAACAACAACAACACATATTTTAAATGAAACATAGACAAGGTTATTTTCTGAAGGAAAAATAGAAGCAGAACATCATTTGAAATAACAATATTCTTTTCATAAATATACAATAGCGATAAATTTTGTAATTTTCCTCACAGTGAAGTTTGTTTTATAAAGTCATTAAGTGTTCTTAGTGTGTGTGAAGAGACATACTTTATGATAGTCAACCTAATGTGTTTATGAATTTGTAGACAAAGGTTTTGTAGGTGGATGCTGGTTAATTCCTTCTATTGTGTGCATGGACAAGGCCTTAGTCAGCAACTGCTGGTTGTTGTATCTTCCATTGTGTGCATGTGTGGGTGCATGTGTGCATATGCATGTGTAAATCAAAATAGACTCACAAATTGTTGTGAGCCTCTAGAAGCAGTAGGTTTCTATTTTTATATCCATAAGAGGATTCAAAATCTAATTCACATAGAGGTGTGAACTTTTTGAATATAAGGTTTTCTTTAGTTAGAAAATAATTTCACACTGGCTTGTGAAAAAACTTTTCTCAAATTTGCAGGAGTGGTGAAGGGAGTTATTATTGTTATTTTCTAAATGATCCAAGAATAACACATGGTAGGTCCACAACTATGTCTACAAGGATTTTGGCAATGTAATGATTTTTTATCAAACAAACCTTCTGATGCAAATTCATTGGTTGAAAAATATAATTCACATAATCCAACCAGTTTTGAAATCAGAGTCATCTTTTTCTTATACTGCCATCCCAGTCTAGAGAGCCCTTTTATTCTGCCATCTATCATCTATCTCAGATCATTCATAACTATCTATCTAAAACAAAGGTCATTTGATAGTATCATAGACAGATGAATAGACCAACATACAGGGGTTGGACAAAATAATTGGAACAGATGCAAATTCCACTCCAATATTTCAAAGACCTATTATATTAAGAACTTTAACTAAAACTTTGTAATTGCAGGTTATATCTATTGTAAATACATTTAAGCTAAATGCATGACCTCTCTGAGTTCAAAAAAGGGAAAATTGTTGGAACTCACATGACAGGAGCCTCGATCACTAAGGTTGCTGAAATGTTTGGTTTTTCAAGAGCTACTATATCAAGAACTATGACGCAATTCAAGAAACAGGGCAAAACCTCTAGCAACTGTAGCAATTCAGGCCGGACTTGCAAACATACTGACAGGAACCGACGTGTATTGAAACGCAATGTGGCAAAAAATCATTGGACTACTGTGGCCAAAGTGACTGCTGAGTTGAATAGTCCAGTTTCTATTAAAACTGTTCGTCATGAGCTCCATAAGTCTGCATATCATGGAAGAGCCGCCGTAAGGAAACCTCTTCTCTCCACTTGCAACATTCAGAAGAGGTTGAAGTGGTGCAGAGATCACAATGCCTGGTCTGCAGACCAATGGAAGCAAGTCATATTCTCAGACAAGTTCAGTTTTTCTCTTTTCCCAACTTCAGGGTGAGTTTATGTGTGGAGACAGCCCAAAGAAGTTTACAACCCTGACTGCCTTCTTCCAACAGTGAAGCATGGAGGTGGATCAGTGATAGTTTGGGCCGCCATATCATGGAAATGCCTTGGTCCAATAGTTGCCCTGCATGGTAGAATCAACAGCAAAGATTACCTGAACATTTTGGGAAATCATGTTCATCCAATGACCCAGACTTTATTCCCTGATGGTGACTGCATCTTCTAAGATGATAATGCTCCAATACATACCACTCGAGTGGTTAAGAATTGATATGAAGAGCATGAAAGTGAGCTAGAACACATGGAGTGGCCTCCCCAATCTCCAGATATCAATATTATTGAACATTTGTGGTGCATTTTGGAGTGACATCGTGTCTTAAAGAGCTGGAGCAGGTATTAATGGAAGAATGGCTGTAAATTCCTCTGGGTGAAGTCAGGAAGCTGTATGATTCCATTCCTAGACGTATTAAAGCTGTATGTGAGGCTAAAGGAGGACAAACTCCATATTAAATAAATTTTCTTTGAATTTAACAAGTGTTTCAATTATTTTGTCCAACCCCTGTATATAAAGATACATACAGAAAGATAGATTTGAATGGATACGATGAGACATGTAACTTATTTACTTTGCTGAATCTGGCACAAAGCTAAAAGTTGTTTAATGTGATGCCCCTTCAGGATGTATTCAATCATGGCTCTCTACAGATTCCTTTTCTTTATTATCTGTGAAAAGCCATGACATCTTCAGAAAGGTACCAGAGTGGTTTCTCATTGCCTTCTCCATGGTTTAGAATTCAGAGTATATCTTCACTTCCTACTTCCTTGTCTTACATTCACATTACACACCTCATTCAGTGAATGTCTACCTTGAGTGGCTCTTGGGCTTTGTATTGAATGAACTTTAGTTTACTTTAGTTAAAAAATAGAAAAGAGACAGACCCCTTCACTTTATATCTTCCTACCAGTGTAGCATGCAGTTTTACTTGTAAAATATGCAATATCTGTATGTTTGTGAATGTGTTAATGGCATTTGATTTCAATGAGTACATTTGGTAGATGAACTAGGATGCAAACTCAATGATAATGTTCTCTGACTGGGTTCATCAGAGAGTTTGGGGACTTGCAATATCAGACCTCCTTAATTGGCTGACCCAAGTAGGGCTTATCAAGGGATACATGGGCAACGTAACAGTAGTTATTAGCGCAGAAACAGAATATGCAAGCCAAGTTTAATTTCCCTCCTAGTCTGTTGCATTCACTTTGCACTATTGCCCTTGAGAAAGGTATGAATTAATTTCTTCTCCTTACCATCCATCTTGGCAGTCAGTTGAAGAAAAGGACATGCACAGAATTCAATAGGAAACCATACCACTATCTTTTCCAAGAGGTTATGGCAATTCAGCAATAATAAAGAAAATAATTCTGTTGGGAGCCATTACCACCTATGTTCTGAAGGGAGATGGCATTTTTAAAAAAATTTAAAAAAATGTTGTATCTCTACCCACCTATTAAATCTTATTCAGTTAATTCAGACTTTTCAGACTCACCATTTATTTTTACTTCTATTTCTCTTCATTTATATATCTGGATGTGCAGGTGATGTAAAGATAGCAGCTTGGAATGAGAAATTGTAGAGCAGAGTTCAAATTCAAGCCAGGTGTTTTACATTCACTTACATACAAATATCAAATAAATATATATATATATATATATATATATATATATATATATTTGAACACCCACTCAGATATATTATATATATATATATATATATATATATATATATATAAAAGAGAGAGAGCACTGAAAAAGTTTTCAGCTCAGTCCACTTCACAAAATTTCACCCCTGATTTCAAATCATATATAAAAATTATTTTTTGAAGAATTCTTTCAGGATTGAGATGAGAACTCTCTCTCACACACACACATAAACAAACACACATACACACACACACACACACACACACACACACACACACACACAGACACACACACCACATATATATATATATATATATATATATTGTCACATCATGTCCTGTAACCCTAATGGGTTACAGGAGCATCACATGTACTGCATCTATAGCAGCAGTTGTATGTCTAGGGAATGGTAGCCTGAAGGAGCCCATCACACCCAAAACTGCTTTTGAATTCAGAGTTTTCTTTTTCTTGAACTGGTTGCCACCTCAAGGCAAGAGATTCCTGTCAACTCTTCTACTTGACCCATAGCTGCATATACATATACATATATATATATATATATATATATATATATATATATATATATATATATATATATACTGGGTATAACAGCAAAATTTTCCAAATTGTGCAACAGCAAAATTGTTCAATTGTTAGATTAAGCTTTGAACCATTGTAGCTTAGAAATGATAGATAAATTGTTATCTAAATTATGCAAAAAGAAAATAACACTCACATCTCAATTTAACAGATATATTTACCAAAATTACACAAAAATATCTTGATATGCTAAAGAGTAAATTTATTCAATAAAATCTCCATGGGCTTTAACCACAGCTACTAGATGACTTCAGAATCTCCCTCAACTCTTCTGGACAGTCACCTTGTTTAAGTTGAGGAAGGCTGCCATAATCTTTCATGTTACAAGGAGTTTTGTTTGTTTCTTGCTCAACTGCACCCCATGCATAATAATCAAGGAGGTTGCAGTCTGGGGAGTTATGTGGCCAAATGTAAGGGATTATGCGGTCACATAAACTCTCTGACAGCTATGACTGTGTTCTCCTGCTTCTGTGGCAGTGTGCAGAGTCCTGTTGCCAAACATAGGGTCTTCCAGTAGAAACCCACTTGATTCAGGGCAGCACTACCTCCTCAAGGCATTTGATGTAGGCCTCTATGTTGAGTCTGAGGCCCTCACCAACAAGTTTGGGAGTTCTTTCCTTATCAGAATAATCAGAGTGAGTTTTCCAAGCTGCTGTACCTTCATAATCACCATTAGACTCATCCAGCTCTTTCCAAATCCTCTGCACTGTCCTCAGACTCTTACCCAAACACTGTGAAATGTTTGTATTGGAGCTTCTGGCATGAATGCAAAACAGTACAGCATACAGTTTCCAAATTTCTGAAAGAGAGAATTGTGTCATGGTGCTCTTTTTCTTACAGATTGTGGCCAGCTGACCCTACTATACTGTGCAGCTAACAAAATCAAAAAGAAACAATGTGCATGCATGAAATTAAAAATATAAAATGGTGATAATTTACCCATTGCACTTTGTATGTATATATATATATATATATATATATATATATATATATATATATATATATATATATATATCAGGTCATCCCATAAGTTCTGTCCGAATTTTGAATAAAGAAAACAAGTGACCAAATGTTACATTTAATTACAGATTAAATCAACAATGTATTTTCTCTGATTATCTATGACTTCCTTCCATA
Source organism: Acanthosepion esculentum (assembly GCA_964036315.1). Taxonomy (NCBI): domain Eukaryota; kingdom Metazoa; phylum Mollusca; class Cephalopoda; order Sepiida; family Sepiidae; genus Acanthosepion; species Acanthosepion esculentum. The sequence goes on along the minus strand of OZ038480.1, from coordinate 61,700,514 downwards.
TATTAACAAGCTTACTAATCCCATTACTGTAAAATTCTTTTGGCTTTGATTCAAAGAACTCACAAATGTCAGTTTTAACCTCTTCCTGTGTTACAAAAGCTGTTTCTTCCAAATGATTCTGTAAGCTACAAAATGGTAGTCTGAAGGAGCAAGGTCGGGAGAATAAGGTGGATGAGGAATTTTCTCCCAACCAAGTTCTTTGATCTTTTGTGACGTGATTCTTACTGTGTGTGGTCGCGCATTGTCCTGATGAAACATCACCTGTTTTCGATTCACTAGAGCAGGTATTTTTTTCCTCAAAGCTTGGTTCAAATGCTCTAATTGCTGACAGTATATTTGAGCATTAATTGTTGCATTAGGTGGTAAGAATTCAAAGTGGATTATTCCTTGGCAATCCCACCAGATTGAAAGAAGAACCTTTTGCCCATGAAGTTCCCTTCTCGGCTGTGGCTGGGGTCCTTCCCCTTTACCAAGCCACTGTCTACGATGCTTAACATTTCGATAAAAGATCCATTTTTCGTCGCCAGTCACAAGTCTATCCAAAAAAGGTGAAACAAGTTGGCGAGAATGGAGAGAAGAGCAGATGTCAACTCGGGATTTGAGGTTGTTTTCAGACAATTCATGAGGCACCCATTTTCCAAGTTTAGGAACTTTTCCAAGTTGTTGAAGATGATGATGAACAGTTGTATGGTTTGAACTGAGAACCACTGCCAATTCCTCAACTGATAAAGTAGGATTTTCTTCAAGGGCTGCTTCAAGAAGCTTTTCATCAAACTCAACTGGACGTCCAGTTCGATCTTCATCTTCAAGGGTGAAATCTCCACCTCTGAATTTTACAAACAATCTTCTGCAAGTTCTTTCATTCACACATTCCTCTCCATAAACTGAGTGAATGTTTCTAGCCACTTCAGCTGCTGAGTTTCCTTTCTTGAACTCCTAAAGCATTATGTGCCTCAAATGATTCTTGGGTACTTCCATGTTAGCAGGGTTTTAATCAAACAAAATTTAATTTTATTGTTCTCTGAAATAAAATTTGATCAGTTTAAATGCATCTAAACATAAAAATAATGTTCAGCTTCATTAGACATTATAAAATACTCTTTAAATTTCGTTAATTTTAACAAAAAGTTAAAATTCGGACAGAATTTATGGGATGACCTAATATATATATATATATATATATATATATATATATATATATTCTTCTGTGTGTGTGTGGAATAGAGACATTGAGTTTGTGAGGGGAGGTATAGAGAATTTATAACTATTCTACTGTTCATGTGGGAAGAATCTTTGCCACTATTTAAAATGAATGTTTTCCTCTCTTCAAATGAATTTAGCATTTGGGATGATTTATTTTTCTCCTAGACAGCCAGTTCATTTTTAACCTTTGGCCTAAACTGGCAAAGCCCACACCCACACCCACACCCACAGCCACCCACCCACACACACACACACACACACACACAGTGTGTGTGTGTGTGTGTGAAAAGAAAGCCCATGTTGACTGCATTCTTTCTTTCTTTTTTTCTTTTTCTGTTTAATAATCTCAGTGAACCAAAAAACTTAGAGATCAATTTTTTCATTATTATTGATTGAAGCTGGTATTGATTTTAATGTCCCACATTCAGAAATGGAGTGTTTGCATACAATATAGGACCAAGATGATTGCCTGCATAGGGAATTGGACTACATTTAAAAGCCTCGTGCTACTAGATTTTGACTTTCTTTACATTAATGCTTCTCGTTAGCCTGACTGTTTTTCAAAAGTAACCGCCAAAAGTTACAAATATTCAAATTCAAAATTTATTAGTACTAGGCTTTCAAATGTAGCACCCCAACAAATTTGATACCCTGTACTGGACAGTGAAGTCAGCATTTGTATTTACACATTATTCAACTTTGTATGCAATATTTCATACCAGAAATTTGACAGAGATTTTGAGAGGCATTTTTTTAATCATGTTCACTCCAAGCAAGGAGGTAAAGCCACTGAGAGGCAATGGGGGTTACTGTGTGTGAAAGAATTAGAAAACAGAAACATTACTAAGGAGCAAGAACAAAAGAAGAGCGATTAGGAGGACAATAGAAAGCAATTAACATTGCATTAAAATTTTTGAAGACTAAAGTTGGCTGTAAAGCATGGTGCCAAAAGAGAGTTCCACAAAACTTAGTTTCATCTCGCCAACTCAAATAGAACTTACAGTTTCATCTAGCCAACTCAAATAGAACTTACAGTTTCATCTAGCCAACTCAAATAGAACCTACAGTTTCATCTAGCCAACTCAAATAGAACTTACAGTTTCATCTAGCCAACTCAAATAGAACTTACAGTTTCATCTCGCCAACTCAAATAGAACTTACAGTTTCATCTAGCCAACTCAAATAGAACCTACAGTTTCATCTCGCCAACTCAAATAGAACTTACAGTTTCATCTAGCCAACTCAAATGCATATTGGTGGGTTATTTAAATATATAAAGACACCAGTTAAATATATAAAGTCTTGGTATCCTGGTGAAGAGTTCATCCAAACATTTGTTAATAATCCTTTTTTTCTTTTCTTTTCTTCTTTGCAAAATTTAATTGGTTCCTTCTGTAGCCATTTTTTTAAGAGTTTAGTTATTAAATTTGATTAGTTTTTCATCTTATTTTTATGGCTTTTCAACACAATGCTCAAATGTCATTTTTACATTCCAAGGAAATTGACTGACAAAGTGGAAAAAATGCTATATAACACATTTGCATAAATTTTAAAATTCAAAATTTAGCATTCCTACATTTCCAACATTTCCCTTCAGCGTATAATTATAACTGATGTTTACATTTATATAAACCCCACCCACCAACATTTCTTTTTTTTTACAATGATTTTCACCCTGTGCAAGGTCCAAGAGACACTCAAGGCAGAGGATTACAAAGTAAGAAGCACAGTTTATGGGAATATATGAGAAAGATAACAGTTAACACTCAACTTGAATGGGTTAAGATTGTAGTGTTCAAGGAAGCATTGTCTTGGGAGTCAGTTTCACAAAGCAGCAGTTTGTGGGAAGATGCTGCTCAAATGGAACTTACATCTCAATAGAATACAAAAGGAATGAGAGTGGTTCGCCACAATGTGCATAGTGTAGCAGGTCTTAGCTCTGGAGGTTAGAATTGGTGAAACTAAGGAATATAGTTTGGCTGAATACTTTCCATGGAAATAGTGATAGAACAGCAAGAGGCTTGCAACATCTCATCTGTGAGAAAGTAGTTGTAGGGTGGAAATAATTTGTCATCCACAAGGATACACAGATTCTTTTGGCCGTTATTGAAACTGGAAAGTGAAGACTGGGCAGCACCTGCCCATATATGGCAGCAGTACTCCATTTTTGATTTGATCTGGCTCTTTAGCCCAATGAAGTCTGTTTAGAGAATGAAATGTATTACATAGAATTTTTTCACTTTACCATTCAATTACCCAACATTGTGCAGATATATAGAAATTTTTATATCATATTCTAAGACTTAAAATTGAGTTTTTAAATAAACTTTTAATAGAAATTGAACACACAAATTATACTGTTTTACAGCGCCGGTCACTTTGTCATTACTGTAACATGGTTTCTTAAAATATTTTCATGGTAATTGTTCTGATGAGCTTCCCTCTTTGGTACCTTGAATTTTTGAATTTAAGCATAGTACCAGGTCTCATCATTTTAAAGTTGAAATGGCTAGATGTAACCATAAGTTCTATGCTAACAGTTTCTTTTCTTACACTTCCCAGTTGTGGAACTCTCTTCCAGCTTCTTGCTTTCCAGTCAACTTTTATCTTCCAAAATTTAAGTGCAAAGTCAATTATTCTTTTGCGTCTTAATTCCTTTTCTTCTATTGGTCCTATTCTTTAATAATTTTATCATTTTTCTCATATTCTTGCCTTGTTTGGGGTGAAATGTTTAAAAAAATAATACCAAGTCTAAACAGCAAATGTCTTTCAAATTTTTTCTGTTGGCAAGTAACAAAAAAAAGGATAAAAAAGAAAGATGAAAGAAAAATTGTCAAAAATTAAAAGTAATGAAAATCATGTTAGAAATTCAGACAGTTTAAAATTGTTATATCTTCTGCTTCATGTGGCTTTCCAGAAACTAATCAAAGTAATGCTAATTGATTGGTCAATGAATGCCAAATGTTTCCTTAAAAGGAAATGGCTAATGTTAACATTACCATTACCAAACTCAAAGGTTTTTGAATTTGCTCAAACTGACAGCAATTGGTCAATAATTCTCTTTTTATACCACACTACCTATTTTCTGCTACATCTGCAAATTTCTAATCTTATTTTAGATTTTATTTTTAGCAACATTTTCCCAGAATCTACCATTTATGTTGGTTCTTCTATTTTGGACAAATTTTTAACATGTTTCTGAAATCTATGCATTTTCCTGAAAGATTTTATAAATTTCAATTGTACTAGCTGCTCAGTCAATGTATGCTAGATGTTTCCTTATAAGCAAATAGCTACAATTACCATATAATGTATGATAATATATCATACTATGTTAGGATAAAGAACAAATAGGAAAAGTTTATTAATCTAACATGTTTCACTTTTATTAAAGCTTCATAAGAGAATAAGATATGGAGATTGATGTAATCTTGTCATATCTCATTCTCTGATGAAGCTTGAATAAAACTGAAACATGTTAGATTGATAAACCTTTCCTATTTGTTCTTTTTCCTATTATTCTGTCAGATTTTTGATCCATATTTGATCTGCATTTGATCCCAATTCATATTATACTATAATAATAATAAATGCAAAAGTAGGTACACACTAGTGAAAAATAAAATGTGTGCAAAAAAACATATTGTATTGATTATACAAACATATCAATAATAACATATTGTTGTGTCCATAAAGGAATGCATAAATAAAAATTTAATTATACTGTCACTGTTCATAAAAATTAAATAAATAAAATAAATAAAAATGAATTATAATAAAATAATTACAACAATTATAGTTATCATTAATTCACTCTTTTTAAGCCAATGAGAATCAACCCACTTTTCTCCTCAACACACACAAACATGTGACATTCTCACTATCAGACAAGCAGTCAACACGGATAGGTGGTCAACACATGCTTCAACAAAAATTTTAGCTCCTTTTCCTTTTCAGGACATAATAGTAACATTTATCTCTTAGCACTCAACAAAAATTCAAGGTAATGAAAACTCCAGACACTTCTTGTATATTCCAACTAAATTATCTGGACAATCATTATACACATTTCTAAAAAAAAAGAAACATACGAGAAAGACTGTATACACTTTACTTATTATTTATCTTATCATTCAGTCAGATTCCGATCTGTATTTGATCTACATTTGACCCCAAACTCACCATTCTACTCAGTATTACTATCTCTCATTTCTCCAACACCACATAACAACCAGATAATAAATAATACTTGTCTTATTGTTTCCATATCTTGCTGTTTCTCATTTTTATGAGTATTTTTGTATATATAAATGTTAGTGGGTTTATAATTATTTACTCAATTATAACTCCCCTACAATATCATCTTACTGTGGCAGCCCCTGGTATAATATACCATAATATATAATAAAAAATATAATATACCATACTATATAATATAATGAGAATCATATTATATCATATAATCAGCAACAGAAAAAAAAAGTTTCCCAGATCATCATTAAGTTTTAAAGCTGATTTTATTTTTCTGAATTTATATTTCAAATATTTTTTCAAATTTAGCAAAGAATGAAAATTGAACAAAGCAAACTTATTTAATTCAATAGTTTTGATATTACAGGACAAAATCTTTTTTTTTACTGGTTCAGTTTTAACTGATAGCCATTATGAAAAGTTTGTTAATTTCTTTTCCTTAAATGAATTCTACAGGAAATTAACAATTATCTAAGAGTTAACCTTCAACTGTTGACTCTAAAAATACTGGAAATTTTGCTTTTGATATCATGAGGAGTGCTGAAATGTTCTCAGCCTAAACCAGTTCCTAAAAACTAGTCAAACAATTTTTGGCAAACTTGGAACTTTGTCCCCACAAATAAAAGACAGTTTTTCCATTGACACCACTATTATGTTAACTACCTTCACTTCTCAGTGTTGTTTATTATTTTAAAAAGTAATTATTAGAATTGTAATAAAACCTAAACATATGAAAGTGAATTTATACATTTTTTTTGTTCTTGAGAATTTACAACAAATGTAATAAACATTATTATATTGTTTGTTTATTGGAATGGTTGGTAAAACATCGGCTAATAGTCAGTCAATTCAAACTTTATAAAAAGATAAATAATAAGGATTTCCTTATAGTTGGTTCACATATTTTAATAATTTAGTAAATGTTTATAAATTTGTAGCATAGCAACAACTTTAAGTAGAAGCTTATGAAGCTTTATTTGACTAATTCAGCTTTAGCACTGAAAAACGTTTATTTTATTGTGATGGATAGTGACAAGCAAGAGGGGAGATGGGATGTGCTTATTTTATTACCAAAAAATTTACGAATAAAAATTGTTTTTATATTTATTTCTTTATAAATTGGTAAATGATAAATATTGCAGTGCATTAGTTTTAATTGAATTAATCTTTAATGTGGTAAATATAAAATTATTTTTGTAAATAAACAATTTAATAAATAAATAGTGTTTAATATTTTTCTTGTAAATTCTCAAGAATAAAAAAAGTGTATAAATTCACTTTCATCATGTGTTTATATTTCATTACAATTCTATTCATCACTTTTTAAAACAACAAACATTGCCAAGGATGGAAGGTAGCTAAAATAATAGTGGTGTCAATGGAAAAAAAAATGTCCTTTTGATACTTCATTTTTTAGTCGACATGAAGGTCCAGGGTTCTGCAATTTCTTTTAGAATCTCTTCTTGATTGCACCTTTCTCATGACTTTTTCAAAACTAATCTGCTAGCTCACTTCAGATTTTCTCTACCTGAAGGGTTTTATCATATATTTAATAATAATAATGACTTTTTTTTACAATCTCTTCTTGGTTGGGCTGAAAAGCTCTCAGCCTAACCCAATTCTTAAAATCTAGCCAAACATCAAAATTTTCTTTTTTACAATCACTTCTTGGTTGGGCTGAAAATCCTAACCTAGTTGTTAAAAACTAATCAAACATGATTGTTCTTTTTACAATCTTTTCTTGTTTATGCAGAAAACTTTTCAGGAACCTTCATACTTTTTCTGTTTTTCAAAATTCACAAAATTTATATACTGTTCAATGAAAACAAAGTGAAAAGGTGGGAAATGTGAATGACAGATTTGGCAAAATCTGAATCGGAATTTTAGAAGTTGATATTTGATTTCAACTCTTTTGAGCTGACCTTAGCTATGGAAGGAACATGTTGAAAGTCAGTTACTAAAGCTGCACACTCCTGTTGTGACTTCATCCAACAAATATTAGATAATTACAGTCAGCAGATGTAGTGAACTTTTGGATGTGTTTAACGTCAGAAGGATTTCCATCCAAAGTGCCATTCCGAGAGAGACTGATGTGGGCAAATCCTGACATCTGACTCACAATTTCTCTCAGTCACTCAGTTCCTGTTCAGGGTCTCATTTATTGTATTAGGCCAAAGTTCAAAACAATCAATCAGTTTTTAGTTTCTTTAAAGAATTTCTAACAAAAAATATATATAAATCTGATACTGTTGTTGAAGGGAATGTTTGACTCATAGGGGAGTGGAGGTAGATATCTATGCCTTATATCCATTGTTACATCACTGTAAACTGGGGGTTTACAGACTTCAATTTAATCATCACGTGTCTATTCAACTGCCCTTCATGATTTCACTGATTTATTTTTAATCATTTCATCCCAAGCAAAGCAAAAAAAAAACAAACAAACAGTAAGACATAATGGGTTACTGAGTGAGAAAAAATATGAGAAATAAAAACATTATTTAGGAAACGTTTCAGCTGTTTTCTTTCTATATCTGCCTACTGGAGACAGAATTCAAACCAGTGTCTACCTTTTATATATTTCTCTGGCACTCTATGTATACATATATATATATATATATATATATATATATATATATATATATATATATATATATACATAATAAATGCAAATGTCAGTGTGTCACTGTGTCACACTTTTTCAACTTTACTCTTAGAGGCTGAACCCTAACATATCATACCATTTTGGAATCAGGACGACTTCATGAGAAAATTAAAAACATTCCAGGCCAGATCTGGACCCACAATCCTGAAATTTTTGATTCCCAAATTTTCATTACTGTGATTGTTTTCACCAATATTTTTACATGATTTTTTGAGACAGATTTTTTGTATGATATCAATTTTTATAACTTGGAAATAAATTTGGGAATAATTGAAATTAATTGTGCAATCCGACAAAAGTCATAAAAATAATTGTTTGTACATAAAGTAAGGACCTACATACATCAAACTGTCTTTAAATTAAGTGGTGACAAAAAAATTATTGTTGAACTTTTAAAAGGTAAGCTTAAATATTAATGCAATACTTAAATGCACTAATCAGTTTTGAGTTCTGTAGTTTATTGTTGCCTATTGCATCTCCTCCTCCCTACCTACTGTGATGAAGGCCCAATCAAGAGCCCTCTGCAGGAGCTAGCTTAAATGCCACCTAATAGTGTGACTTTTAAGCAAACATATAAATATATATATATATATATATATATATATATATATATATATATATATATATATATATATATAATATACATATTATCATAACCAGTAATATGACTTGGAGTTTGATTCACAGTGCATGCAATCTTTAGGTGCTGGGTAGAGACTGACTCTTACATAATTTAAATTTTAATAAAATATCTGGTTAATGCAAAGATCCGTTTATTTTTATATAAAAAACAGTAATACCTATTTATGTTTAATATAAAGTGTTAAATTCATTTTTTTTTTAATAAATACCATTAATCTCTGTTTAGTTTAAATATAAAACATTTATCCCCATTTATGTTATACATATAAAATAAAAATTATGACTATTTTATATGCAACATATATATTTTTTAAAATAAATAATGTCATTCTCATATAATATATGGACTGCGGCAACATTACGTTAATGAGATTATTTTTATTAAAATTTAAATTAACAGTCAATAATATGTACATTTATTAATATATACTTAATAGCTCTGTTATATTGCATCAAGCACTATTTTATTAACACCAGCTCACTATGTGCAATATCTTAAATTCATTTATACATATACATATATATATATATATATATATATATATATATATATATACAGAATTAGGTATAATATAATTTAGAAGAGAAAAACCTATTTTTCAACAAACCAAAGAACTGACAGACAACCTTCTATGTACCATGTCCCTTCAGCACACAGGCAGTCATGCCTCTTCAAAACTTCCTATCCTTTATGACACTTAGCAGTTTTTCTGTCTTTGCTAATGCTACTGTTCCTCATTCTGCCATCCATTCACACAAGCTCATCATTTAGGTAGCTTGCTCTCTTCCCATATCTCTCTGGCCCTCAATATGCCCTGTGAGGATTAAGTTTTTCAAGCCTTCCTTCCTCATTATATGTTCTAGGAATTTCATCTCTCTCTCTTTATTATTCTGAGCATGTGTTTTTTGTTGCCATTTTTTTAAAATATATTGCTTACTTGCTCAGTCCATTGAATTCTCAGTATCTTTCTGTAGAACCACATTTCTGCTGTCTCTAGTTTTTCCTCATCCATGGGAGAATTGTCCAGCATTTACTGCCATATAAAAGGATGGATATCACATAGCAATACAGCACTCTTTTCTTTGTTCCTAACAAAATTTTTCCATTTTTCCATTTCTCAGCTTTTTCCTTGCTTAGCTTTTGGAATGCCTCTTTCACTAGTAAATGTGTGGTCAGATTTCAGTGCCACATTTTCTATCCTATGCTCAAACACTTCCCAGATATTAATTGCTTAATGTTGATATCTCCAGTTTAAAGTGCTTGATGCTGACATTTCCAATTTGTATCTCATATCTTGGACATTTTCTCTTGATCATACTTTCTGTCTTCTTGCAGTTGACAATTAGTCCTTTTTTTCTTGCTTTCTTTAACTACACTGTCTATAAGGACCTATAGTTTTCTTTCCATGCCAGCCATCAACACAGTGCCACCTGTGTACCTTCTATTATTAAGATTAAGACCAATATGATTCTTTAAATAACTTGTAAAGGTATAAGAGTACTGGTTTGCTATGGAAGTCTAGTTTGTAATGTCATTGTCTCATTTGTTGAACTGGGATATTTTTTTGTGGTCATACAAGCTTTTTCTGAACAGGAGATAGTGTGGTATGTTGTATATGACATATGGTATGCCTTTGGACTAAGAAGTTTCCTTGATGAGGATATATCATGTCTTTTCACTACAGCATTCTGTAGCTTAAGAGTAAAAGAGAGTCACTAAGTGAACATTGGAGGTCGCCTGGCAGAGAAGGTTGGTTCTATGAATCAAAGCAGACAGTACTTTAGCTGCATAGTTTTAATGTTTAAGAATACAAATATATGATCAGAGCACGTTTGAAATTGTGAGAAAAAGAAAGAAGTGTCAGATATTTTTATCAGTGTATTTTAATTTCATTACAAGTTGTTAAAAATAAAATTATTATCAGACATCCACATCTATGGTTCCTAGGCCTCATGAATTTAAACGTCCTACGAGGCTGGCATCCCGTTCCCACCCCTTCACCGTTGAAACTGTTAGATGTAGACGTCTCTTCTACTCCAATAGCTTCATGTTTCGCACATCTCGCCTGTGGAACTCCCTTCCTTATTCCTGTTTCCCTGACAAATACAATCTCCAACTATTTAAGTGTAACATCAATCGACATCTCCAGTTGCCTTGGTCTATTCACTTCCCTTCTCCACATCCTTTCACCTTTCATTCCTATCTGCTCTCGCTCCAAATCTTCTGTAACCCCCTTGCCTTGATCGACCCACTATCTTTCTCTACATCCTCTCCTTTACCACTCCTATCTGCTCTTCCTCCAAACCTTCTGTAACCCCTTGCATGCTAGTGGCCTCCAGCCTTGCTTGGGGTGATAAGCTTAAAAAAAAAAAAAAAATTTGATAAATCTGCTATATATCTAACGATTCTTGACAAGACTCAAAGAAAAATCTGCAACATTATCAATCCTCACCTGACATCTTGGTAAAATATAATATTACAGGTGTATTCTATGGAAAGGTGGGTTTTTCTTTTGTTTTCATTTATGACAGCAGCTACAAATTTGCTACAAATTAGAGGAACAAACAAAAGTAAAAAAAAAAACCAGAAAACTGTAGAAGGCTGTAGAATGTATCAAGCAGAATGTCTTGGTAACTAATATAAACAATGCAGAGAATAAGTTCTGTTATCTGGCATAAGGCAGAACCACTGGTGCACTTAGTGAAGATAAAAATTACTAACAATGACCTGCAAGATTAGCAAGTCCTACAGTTGGGTAGATATTTACTTAGCTTAATCTGGTATGGAATGTGTCCATTCAAAATCCACAATAGTCTGTTGCATTCACTTTCACACAAATACTCTTGAGAAAGTTGTAAATCTGTCTACTCCCCCAGCTATAGGTTAAATAGCAGTGACTCTCTAGCCTTGAGTAGCAGTCATTCTAAGAGAATTCAAATTTTTAATTCTAAACTGTGGAGAAGGCAAAGAAGAACCCCCTCCACTATATTCACTTTCGCGCAAATACACTTGGGAAATGTGTAAATCTATCTATTCTCCCCCCAAATATGGGTTAAATAACAGGGGTTCTCTAGCCTTGGGTAGCAGCCAGTTCAAGAGAATTCACATTTTGAATTCTAGACTATGGAGAATGCAAAGAAGAACCACTCCACTATCTTTCCCAACAAAACATAGCAATTCACAGATAATAAAGAGAAAGTAATCGCTTATATTCTGAAGGGGTAATATATATTTAAATAAAATTTCTGTTATAAATTATTAGGAGACTAACATCATTCAGTGGTTGTTTTGGACAAAGCTTTTTGATTTGCTATTTACAAGCTCCTTTTGATTTTTTGCCAATTTGTAAAAATTATAATTTGGAGAAAAAGAAATTGTTTGCTCCAAATTCAAATTCTAAACATAACAATGATATATAATAATTTATAACATTTTAAAAGACTGATACCTTAAGGCTTAATTTGATTTAATGCCATGTAAAACTTTCAGTTTTTCCTGCCTGACTACTTCCCATGGAGATATTAATCATGCCTTATTGTTATGAGATGCTGATCTGACATCAAGGTATAACAACCAGATGAATCTATAATGACAATATATTGTTATAAATCTGTCATTATGAAACCAAAGCCATAGAGATGCAAGGCCTTTTCACTTTGGAAATCAAATGCAAAATAACAAAAAATATTCATGTTTCCATTTCACAGATAGAGTCTTGAAGGGCATCAATTTAAAACCATTCAACATTGGAATCAGGATTCTTTAATTAAGTTGATATGTTGCCTTGTTCTGCAAGAGTCAACAATTGAACAAATTCCTTGTGTGTCATACATATGAATGCAAGTGGATTTTTTTTTGTTTTGTGAGTGTATGTGTGTGATTTCTTATATAATATTTGAAACATACATGCATACATACATATAGAAGTGTGGTGCACAGTGCAATCTTCAAGTGCAGAGTAGAAATTCCAAGTTGTACTACTGGTGAGGAATAATATGTATATTCAATAATATATACTTAATATCTCTATTGTAGTATTACATTGAGCACTATTTTGTTAATGCCAGCAATCAATGTGTCATATATTTAGATAAATATATATGTGTGTGTGTGTGTGTGTGTGTGTGAGTGAGTGTGTGTGTGTGTGTGAGTGAGTGTGTGTGTGTGTGTGTGTGTGTACACACACACACACACGCACGCACACACACACACGCACACACACACACACACATATATATATATATATATATTTCATTAAAAATGACTGACAAGGTGCTTTTATTTAGTTTTTTATATAATTTCTCATGCGATCTAATAAGGTTTTTCTTTTCAGAGGATAAATTATATAAAAACTGTCCGAATATTCTTTTTATCCGAGCACTTTTGGCTATACATTTAGCCATTTTCAAGGATTATATTTCAACTGTTAGAATTAGAAAATAGTTTGTTGTATGTATGTTTTATAAAATGTTTTCATTTTTTTGTTTCAAAACACGGTCAAGATATTATGTCCATGTTCAAAGTTAATATTATTAAGTGTTGGTTTGTTTGTTTTTATTAATAAGGCTTCCATTATTTTTAGCCTTTTTTTGCATGTGGATGATGCTATTATATTAGTGTTGTCGACAAGTATGTTCCGAATAGTGTCCGGTAGGTCTCCATGAATATTTAAATGAGATCTAATTGAGCTATTGTCAGAAAGGTGTAGAGTTAGTCTGCATGTTAAACAATTTGTAGTGTGGCCTATATAATTATTTACAAAAGTTGATTCTTGAGGAATACAATTCCTTAAGGGGCATTTGAATTCGTAAATAATATTTGCTCTATTTAATTTTGAAAATGGCTAAATGTACAGCCGAAAGCGCTCAGATAAAAGAACATTTGGACAGTTTTTATATAATTTATCATCTGAAAAGAAAAACATTATTAGATCGCATGAGAAATTATATAAAAAACTAAATAAAAGCACCTTTTCAGTCGTTTTTAATGAAATGTGCACGAAAGAAGGATTGCTGCCTAAATACACAAATATATATATATATATGTATGTATGTATGTAAGAGCAGTACTAGAGTGGTGACAAAATCTTATCATTTTCCAGTTGAAATAGCTAGATGTAACTATAAGTTCTGTGATAAGTTTTCATCTCTCTCCTTTCTCACTTGTGGAACTCTCTTCCAGCTTTTTGTTTTTGAGTCAAGTTTGATCTTAAAAATTTAAAATGTAGTGTTAATCATTATCTTCTGTCTTCTTAATTCCTATTCTTTTATTGTTTTCTCTCCTTAATAATGTTTTCTTATTCTTATATTCTCTTACACTCAGTATCCCCTTGCATCGTAGTGGCTTTATTGCCTTACCCAGAGCTAAATGATTAAAAAAAAAATAATTAAAATGAAATAATTCACTTATTTTATTTCAGTTTGTATTCCTGGAAGTTTCCTCAGCAGATTTTTTGTTTATTTTCAGATCATATTTGTTCTTTACAAAAAAAAAAAATTATTTTTATGATGTCTTAAATTGTTTTAAAATCATTCTGTCAATGATATAAAATTGATGTATTAGATGAAATTTAGAATTTATACAGTTGTAATTATTAAATCATGAATTAGATAAAAGCTTGATGTTAATAGAAAAACACAGCAGTAATTCCTAGTAGGTTGAGGCTGTAGTCTTCTACTACCCACGTACATGACAGACACAACGCTGTCCTTTGTAGATCTTAGTAATGTTTGTCATTTTGCTATCTCTTTTAATCCCTGTTCTGTCAACCATTTACATTTATGATTCTAAGTATAAGGTTCTTTTTTGTTTCCATTTTTCCTTAAAACTGTCATGACTCACATGTTCAGTCCATGGTATTCTCGGTATACTTCTGTAGAACCATATTTCTGTTGTCTCTTCTTCATCTGTGAGGAGATTGTCCAGCATTCACTGCCATAAGGAAAAACTTCTCTACTTTTTTCTTCTCCAGAAACACCATCTAGCTTAGCCAATTGTCCACCTAAGAAGAAACAAAATGACTCCCAACTATAGAACTTTCTATATTCTAACATGCTCTCACTAAATATTGATTTTATCAAATTCCTCCTTCCCGAATTATTAGTTAATCTTAAAGCATAATTAATATGTATATGTGATCACGTAACCAACAGAATTTAATAGTTTCATCATAGAAATCATTAAAAACTAATCTAGACTTATAGAAGCATAAATTTAAGCTTGTACACACTGAGGATTTTGAATAATGATTAACTCTCTTCACGCAATTTTAAAAAAAGGAACTTTCTCTAGTAAGTAATAACAAGCATATATATATAATTACCTTCCCAGACCAAAGCAAACTACTAAATAAATGATCAGAACTCATCTCAAAATGCAGACAAGAAAACAAATTTTTACTACATTACTTAAAAATTGAAAACTGAAAAGAATAAATAAAAATAAATAAACAAAAACAAGTAAAATAAATTAATCCAAATAAATAAATAATAAACAAATTAACAAACCACTCCCACCAAAATAACCATTAGAATAGACTACCCACAATGCACCACCGACCCATATGTATAAATAGTCAAGAAAAAACACAATGATTGAGTTTAGCATGAAACAGTCTGTCGCCTCTGAGTGTTGACTTCAATATTCACTTTTATATTTACATATGCTCTATCTCTGATATTGAGCACTTTATCCCATAAATATAGCACACCTTAAAACTATATTTCTTCATATATATCCACAAGTTTTGAAGACATGTAGCATTCACCAAAAACCTAGAGGCTTCACTCTCTCAAAGCCATTTTTAACCATTGATTTTGGAAAGCAGTTATATATAGCTGACATTTTGGATATTTCTGAATGGGTTTGGTGCCATGCATGACATCCGTGTGAAAGTCTTGATCTGACAGGACTGTTTAAGAACATGACTCAAATTTTCAGTTTAATATTTCAGTTTTGTAGTAATTTGTGGTGTTGGGTAAAACTATCTATAGCACAGCCTGTTTTGTGTTCAATTTCCATTATGGGTTAGCTAACAAGGTAGACTAGGCTTTTTATCCTTTTTTGGCAACCAATCTAGGAGAAGAAAAATTCTGAATTCAAACCTGAGGAGGGCTGTTTAAAAACTTTGTGGTACGCTGTGCACAATCTTCCTGTTATATGTCTTCAAAAAGTTTGACTGGTTATACTCAGTCTTCACCACTATAACCAAATTATACGTGTGGATAGTCTGATGGTTCAATTCTAAAAACTGAACTATTGGGCTGTTATACATTGAAAATCCATGGAATAATCCACTACAATAGATAGATAAATAGATAGATAATTCACAGACTGATAAATAATTCACAGACAGTTAAATAGATAAATAAGTGTGCTTATAGAAATCAATGGTGCATGGTAACTGGTACTTTTGTGCCTTAAAAATCATCAGACCATGATGACTGTTATAAGACATGAAGTTTCCAATTACCATACAGGCTTGATGTCTGTGTTTACACTGCTTATATCTACAAACACGCTATCTCTAATATGGGCGCCTTTCTGTCGTAAATATATAAATATAGTAAATTTTAAACAATGTGAGAAAGAAAGAAAATAGCAGTAAACTGTTATGTAATATCAGTTCTCCAATATGGTAGTGAATGTTAGACAATCTCCTCACAGATGAAGAAGAAACTTGAAGAAATGCGGTTCTACAGAAGGATGCTTAGAATACCATGGACAGAACATTTTGAGCAAGGACAATGTTTTAGAGAAAATGGAAACAAAAAAGGACACTTTTACTTAACATCAGGAAAAGAGAGTTGAAATTTCTAGGGCATGTAATGAGGAAAGAGGTCTTGGAAAATTTGATATTCACAAGACAGATTGCAGGTAAGAGATACAGAGGAAAGCCATGCACAACCTACCTAGTAAGCTGAGTTCATGGATGGCAGAGTTTGGAAGAGATGGCAAAAAAGACAAATGTTATTAAGAGCTACAAAGGACAGGAAATTGTGGAGAGCTAGGTCCTAAAGGGACATGGCACATAGAAGAAGTAGTTACAAAATTACATACAAACATATATATATATATATATATATATATATATATATATATATATATATATATATAATCATTTAACCCTAAGCAAGGCAGTAATGCTACTAGTACACAGGGGTTACATGGAGTGAAAGAGAATGTGAAGACCAAGAAAAGGGAGGATTGAGGAAATAACAAAAATGAATAGGATTCAAAAAGACAGGAGATGGCAATTGATGTTGCATTCAAATTTTTGAAGATTGTAGCTATCAAAAACTGGAAAAGAGTTCCACAGGTGGGAAGTTCATGAAAAGAAACTGTTGGAGTTGAAGTGCCAGTTGCATTTAGCTATTTCTATAGTAAAACGGTGTGACCTAATTGCCAATCTAGTAGTATGCTTAAATTCATGTATTTGGGGTACCAAGGAAATATCAAAATATTTCTAAAAGGCACTGTATTTTCTTGATTGCAAAATACTGATTACCTACAAGTATGTTATCCAGAATCACTTTCTTCCTCTTTATATGCATGACTATTTATACCTAGTGCTTCATTTGTTAGGTACTCTTATCAAGAATTGGATTGGCTTCTGTTTATCCCTGAAGCAGCTTGAAATTTTGTAGGAGGAGGTCAAAACACTACACTGATTTAAGCTGATGTGAACATATAACATTCTTGTGCAAGAAATCAATAGTCTTCTAACATTAGCTTTTGAAGCATCAGCTCTACAAAGAGTGCAAAGTTATTTATATTGTTAGTTCACAGAAGGTCAGATACAACTGAGTGTGGGCAAAAAAGGACAACATCCTGTCCATCACCTAGAGGAGGAGGTAGAGCTGAAATATCTTTAATAAAATTCAATACTCAATGCCTATCCTTTAAAAGAAGTTGAACTCCATATATTGACAGTTAAAAAATGATGCCACCAATGCCAATAAAACATGTTTTCATGATGGCAACTAAGGAAAATTCCAAGAATTAAGTAAGGGTTTTTTTATTTTGATAAAAAGAAGAGGATATTAAAAAGTATTTAACCTGAACTTTTTCTCTTTAACTCAAGACCTGGATTTATCATCTTTAAATACCATATCCCTTCAGAACATAGGTGATCATCGCTCTCCCTATCTTCTTCTTAAAATCTATAAATTAACATAAATGTTCTTGGGAAAACACAGGTTAGTTTAACATGTGGTACCCATATTATATATACAGGCCAATGACAAAAATCATTCACTCACCATGACCACTGTGACACTGGCATTAGTATCCACTAAACCTTCCTCTTTAGTGGAATGAGGGAGGTGCAGTCACAGGGTTGGAACTCTCAGAAATAAGCTTACTGCATACATGTTGGTTTTTACCTGTCACCCCATGGTGACAGGACGTGACACATGATCAAATTAATATGAGGTTCCCATATGTGTACATATGTGTGAAGGATAAAAATTAACCAGTCCTTACAATGATGAAATTGGATTACATCAATCCTTCCTCTTTAGAGCAAATAAACAGGTGCTACCACAGTGTTGGAACCCCAGGAATTTGTCTTCCTCATTGCTCAGAAAGGACAATGCCTACTACAGTTATCCCAGCCTGAAGCCAGGAAAAAAGCGTTATAGTTTTCTGTTGCCTTCTCCACAGTTTTCCTTTGCCTAAACTGTTTGCCAATCAAAGCAATGATCCAATTCTACTCTGGTATTTAACTAATAATTAACATTATTTTTACAATAATGTTCATCCTGTACGAAACCCGGGAGACACTCAAGGTAGAGGGTTACAGAGGAAGAGGTGCAGTTTATGTGTGGGGAAGATAACAGTTAAAACTAGACTTGAACAGGTTAAGATTGTAGCGATTGAGGAAGCATCCTCTTGGGAGTCGGTTTCACAATGCAGTAGTTCATGGGAAGAAGCTGTTCAAGTGGAACTTACATCTCACTAATGGAATACAAAGGGTAATGAAGGTCATTTGCTACAATGTGTGTAGCATTGCGAGTCTTAGCTGTGAATGTCAGAATTGGTTGAACTAAGGGATGTGGTTCGTCTAAACACTTTCCATAGAAATAGCAATAGAGCAGCAAGAGGCTTGCAACATCTCCTCTGTAAAAAAGGGATTGTAGAGTGGAAAATAATTTGTCACTAACAAAGATGCAGAGACACTTTCAAATTCTATCGAGACTGAAAAGTGGAAACTGGGTAGCTCCTGCCCATATATAGCAGCAGTACTTCATTTTCTGCCTGATCTGGTTCTTGTAAAGGTAGCAGAGAGCCGGAAGAGTTAGGTATTTACTGGAGCAATATAGAGAACTGACCATTTTTCCAGTATCTTTAGTGATGGATCGTATGTACAAATTCTGCATGACATCTCGGTTGAGTTTCAAGACAGAATTTGAGGGTAAGAAAGACAAAAGAAAAAAGTGAACAGCCTACCTGATGAGCTGAGTGAATGGATGGTAAAGTAGAGTTTGAGAGCGATAACAAAAAGACAAAAGTGATTAAGAGTTACAAAAGACAGAAAATTGTGGAGAGCCGCGATTGCTTACATCCTGAGGGGACACAGCATATAAAGAAGATTCACCAGAAAATTAAAATTGGAAAACCATGAAATTTTCATGGGTACAACTCAGATGATCTAAATCCTTGAAACAAACTTGTCAGGTCCTATATAACTATTTACTAAGTACAACTTAGTTTTGTGACAAAGTCAGGAGTATGGAGCACTCAATTAGAATCAAGCTCACTACTTAGTGGTAATGATAAGCAAAATAAGCTTGAGGATTATTATTCCCCAACAAAGCAGCTTCATCAGCTCTTATTTAGAATAATAAGAAAATGTTTAGCAAAATGTTTTTTCCAGTATTGAATTTCCTGCATATAACATCTTTGCAGTTGTTGCCAAAATCTGCAAAAGATTCTTTGTGCTTTTTTTTAAAAACCAAGATTAATCATTCTATCGCCCATTTTTCACAATATCAGATTCTATCTGGTTTAATCTGACAGCCTAACTGAATCAAGATTTTGAATATATTTCAAGATGAATAAGAAATTGCAGGAATTGAAAAAAAAAAATTTCAGATGAAGTTTCCAAGTTTGGCTTCCGAAATTGAAGAAAAGAACTTAATGCCGCATGAAGAGCTGATAAAATTACAGGATTAATTCCTGAAATTTGGTTTGAGAACTTCGATAAATTTTTCACTTGATATTTTTAATATTATATTTCAAATTTCTGTTTTAGTATAGAAAAATATTAATATTCTTCTTCTTCATCTTCATCTTCTTCTTTCATGTGCCATGACCCTTTGAGAACAGTGACTATCATGGCTCTCCACAATTTCCTGTCCTTTGTAGCTCTTAGTAAATTTTGTCTTTTTGTTATCTCTCATAAACCTGGCTCTGCCATCAATTTACACAATCTCACTAGGTAGATCATTTCCTCTGTCTCTCTTGCCTTCAATCTATCCTGTGAGTATCAAATTTTCCAAGACCTCTTTCCTCATGATGTGCCATAAAAATTTCTCATTTGATAATTTTAATATTTCAAATTTCTGTTTTAGTAAAGAAAACTGTTAATGTCCTTCTTCTTCTTCTTCTTCTTCTTCTTCTTCTTCTTCTTCTTCTTCTTCTTCTTCTTCTATGTGCCACGTCCATTCAGGACATTGGTGATCATGGCTCTCCACGATTTCTTGTCTTTGTAGCTCTTAATAAATTTTGTATTTTTGCTATTTCACCTAAACTGAGTTCATCCATTTACTCAAGCTCGCTAGGTAATTGTTTTCCTCTGTCCCGCTTGCCTTCAATATGTCCTGTGAGTATCAAATTTTCCAAGCCCTCTTTCTTCATTACATGCCCTAGAAATTTCATCTGTCTCTTCCTGATGTTAAGTATACATGTCCTATTTTGTTTCAATTTTCTCAAAAACTTTGTCATTGCTTAAAATGTTTGATCCATGGTATTCTCAGCATCCTTCTGTAAAACCACATTTCTGTTGCTTCATCTCTTCTTCATCTGTGATGGGACTGTCCAGCATACACTGCCATATTGGAGGACTGATATTGCATAACAGTTCAGTATGCTTTTCTTTAAAAACAAAATAATATTACTGTTGTTATAAAACATAGTCATCATACAAGTCTTATTTCTTAACTAGCTTGGTACCAAAAAAAAACGCTGGTATTATTTACATATAGATCAGCACTACTCTTTAGTATCACAGAATCTGAATGGTCTGCTTTGGATCAGTATCGCGCTCTGGATCCCTGCCCAGGAGGATCAGTGTACTATCGGAGCACTGCACCTAGTATTTTCTACTTAATTTTACCCTGTTGTTCAAGTAGCAGAAGACTCATGTAACAAATATATCATTTTCTTGCTTACCTCCAGGTTGAAGCTCAAATCAATGCAGAATTCTGTTAATTGGTACAGTTTTTTGTGATTCTATAGTGCCAGTCCACAATGTTCAAAGAAGAATGATCTTTGCCAAAACACTCAGGCTTCACTTGTTCAAAGCCTTTTTTAACCATTGATTTTGAGAAGCAGTTGAATAAAGCTGAGAGTATAGATATTTCTGGATGGGTTTAGTATCATGCATGAAATCCATATGAATGTCTTGATCTGATGAGGTTATTTAAGAACATGTATCAAGTTTTCAGGTTAATGTTTTAGTTTTGTAGCAGTTTATGGTATTGGGTAAAACTATCTTTGGCACAGCTTATTCCTTGTTCAATTTAATTTTCTCCTATACTTTATTTTTTATAACTCATTGAGGTATCAGAAGTGTTTACTAATTCCACATCTTGAATGTTTTTAGAAGAAGGTTTTCTGTATATTTTCCTTTTTTATTATCCAAAGTGATTGGAATATATTCATTTGGATTCATGACAGGAAATTTATTATGTTAGCAATGAGAATTACTTATTATAAACCAACAAGGATGAGGATATTAGTCTAAATTTTTCGTGAGTGATATAAGACATTAAAATGATAAATGCAGCAGAATAAAAATAATGTCAAATGATTTTGATAAATAGTGAACAAGACTGTTTTTACCTCTTTCAAAAACTGTTTTACAAGCTAGTACCTGAAATCAAACTGATCCAACTTTTTGTCTCTGTTCCTAAAATAATGAACAGATTTTCAGTTGGCAAATATAAAAAAAGATATATGTGCCAAAGATAAGAACCATTTTCAAAGATTCTCCGGTTACCATTACACATTCTTCTCCATGTAAAATCCATCACTTACGTGGTTAAGTGTCTCAGACTTTCTTTTTTTTTTTTTTGAACATCTTTGCTTTGTAGATTGGCTGTAAGAGGGAGAATGTGGCACCCTCTCCTCACCGGCCAGAATTTCCTGTTAAGACATTGAAATCCTATCTGCTATTTGATTATGCCCATAAATAGCAACTGTTTCAGGTCAGACTGATAATAGTTGTAGCAGTCATCCCAATTTTTCAAAATTTTCTGAACACACACAAGTATTTTCCATCTGAATTTCTGGGATGGGGAGTTGTTATTATTGACACTATTTACACTTGAACCATTGTTATTCTCAGAATGTTTCGGCCATTGTAACCTCCAGCCTTCTTCAGGTACTTGTCAATCTGGGTAACCTTCAAGGAATTTTTAAACTGAACCCATTATTAGCCTATTAAATTAATCTATTTATTTAATCTATTGTCTTAGATTAAATAAAGAATTCCCTGAAGGTTACCTGATTGACAAGCACCTAATAAAAGCTGGAGGGAACAACGGGTGAAACATTGTAATGATAACAATAAATATGAAAACACACACACACACACATGTATTTGCCAAGTGCCATATGTGATACACTGTTCGGTGGTCATTTCTCTTTCGATTCAGGATTCCCTGCAATAGGCTGTCATTTCTTTCTTTGCCAACCAAGGCTATAGGGTTTAGTCTATCTTGCTATTCAGTCCATTTCTGAGAGAGATCTGGCATGATCAATTTTTTAAACACAGCCAGGACACTGAAACCCTTCTTCATTATGATATGCTAGTACAACCATTGATGGATTCCAAGCAGTTCAATCTACCCAATATCACAAAGTTTGGGTTAACTAGTAGTGTGCTTTTCAGGCACTTTTTGAAAGTGCAGCAACTGGATTGCCTCACTCACTAGGCTGATATGGCTGACATTTTACAATGTTTATAATATATTTAAATTTTATAACGTATTCTTCGATCTTTTGGCTTGTGTAGTGGAAATCTTTTTCACGCTGTCACATGATAAAAATCTTCACCATGCACGTGATAACATCATCGCGTCTTTTGAATTTAAAAGGATTTTAACGTTTATTTAGTTTGTAAAAAAGTAGCAACATGATTATGCTACAAGATAATTGGCAAATGTTTGTTTAAAAATTTTGACTAAAAATATTGACCCTGAAGATGAACAATGATGTTCGAAAGCGCTAGGTCATTGTATGGACAATACATATTTCAAAATCATTTTCAAATAAAAAGTCTCATTAGAGAATATGAGAAAATTCAATAGAAAATATGCAAGACTATGTTGTCTTTAACATTCAATACTACATGTTTAAATATATATATATATATATATATATATATATATATATAGTCATGGTTCCTGCTGACTTTTGTATCTTGAATTTTTAACATCTACAGAGAACTTGAGTGTTGCCATTGCATCTACCATAGTGGTAAGATGATTAAAAAATTATCACAAGATTGTTAAACATACTACAAAATCAACTTGGTGTTTTCTCCTAAGGTTTGGTCAGAATTTAAATATTCTAGCACCCATTTCACAGCCAGTTTTCTGCATACCCAACTGCTTAGTGAGTTATAAAGCCAATTCATTCTCTGGATATCTCTTGTGTCTCAGTAATTCATTTGACTGAGATTTGTTGATCAGCCAAAAATGTTAAAACTATTGAAGGCCTCCCAGACTGAACTATAACTGGCTGTCAAAATCTTCATGAAGGAAGTTGGTATATCATTTGTTCACAGCAGAATATGCTGGCCAAATGTCACTGAAACACTCATAAATTTCTTTTGGGATTTTCTTCTGCAGGAACTCAAATTTCATGGCAGTCTGGAGTTCAACACTTGAAAATTTAATATGTAACATTGTTCTTTAAATGATCTGAAACAAATTCAAAAATAAGTGCAAATGTCCTACAAATTGGCACTTTACAATATAAGGAAACCTCTTTCCATTTAGAGTGACAAAATAACTGTCAGATTTTAGTGTGCTGGAGCAAGAGCTTTTCATTACCCAATCATACACCTGCTGTGCTAATTAAAGGAGGTATTGAAAGAAAAATGGCAAAGGAAGTTGCAGAAAGGCATTCTTTGTTTGTAGAACAAAAAATGCACCTGCTCACAGTGTTTGGCAAAGCCATGCATTTTTTTGAGGAATTTGGGGTTTGAATGGGGAAGAGGAAATAAAAGTCTTTATCAGGTGCCTTACCAGATCTTGTTTCATCTGATGATTTCCTGAATTTTGTTTTTGAGAAATGAAAGAAACTTAAGAAAAGTTGAACAACTGGAAGACTAATACCGTTGCCTGACTCCAGATAATCCCCTTTCATATATATATATGTGTGTGTGTGTGTGTGTGTGTGTGTGTGTGTGTGTGTATAAGCTCAATAGTATTAATAATGACTAGCTAGACCACCCCACCAATTTTACAGGCAAAGAAATATGTATATGTATTCATGCATGTTCATAAGTATGTATGTATGTATATATACATATGTATGTATGTATATATACATATGTCACTGTGACTGAGGGTTTGAGTGTGCTGGCCTTGTTCAGACTGTTGATCATGCTGTCCCATAATACTCTGCCTAGCTTTTGGAATGTGTCTTTGGCCATCCAATATGTCTTTGGAACTCAGTGTCACACTTACCGTCCTCTGTCTGTCAAAACACTTCCCTGGTATTTAAATTTCTGCACCTGCTTGATTTTAGTGTCCCTAACCTGTAAATCACATTTTGGGCTCATCCTTTTACTGATGACCATGCATTCCATCTTCTTGTAGTTTATGCTTTGTCCCTTCTTCTCGTTCTCCTTCGCTACCTTCTGTAGGAGGTTTTGTAATTTCTTTTCCATGTCAGCTATCGGTACTGTATCATTTGCGTATCTTATGTTGCTAAGATTGTTGCCACCAATGATGAATCACAGGAGGATTTCCAATTCTCTCAGAAATGCCTCACTGTATACGTTGAATAAGTCCAGTGAGAAGACGCATCCTTGCCTTACGCCTCTTTCTGTTTTTGTATATCAGTTGCACTCATTCTCTATCTGCATGCAGGCCGTTTGCTGCCAGTATAGGTTCTTGATTATTCTAATATCTTTCCCAAATATATCAAGCTTGCTGAGCAGTTCCAACAGATCTTAGTGGCATACTTTGTCGAACACTACTGCATAGTCTATGAAACATAGGTACACATACTTCTGCATTTGTATTGCTCTTTCTGATAACATTTTGAGCATAAATATTGCATTCCTTGTTCCGGTGTCTTTAACAAACCCACATTGTTCTTGTCCTATCCCTGGTCTGATTCTGCTGCACACTCTATTCATCAGAATTACGGATGATGAGTTTTGTTACGTGGCTCATTAGGCTGATTGTTCAGTAGAGCTCACATTTCTTGGTTTTTTAGGTAGTGCTATGAAAAGAGATCTGCTGAGATCTTCCGGTATATCCCCACTGTTGTAGATTTCATTAATTATTTCTGTAATCTTGTCTATGCCCAAATCATCTAAGGCTGTCAGCAACTCTATTACAATTCAGTCTGGCTCTGCTGACATGTTTCTGTTCAATTTGGCCAGTGCAGCTTCTGCTCCAGTTTTTAGAATTTCCAGTCTGTTGGTAGTTCTGAATATTGCTGGTTGTTCTCTCTCGTCGTGGAAGAGTTTTCCACTATACTTGCTCCAGCGCTAAAGAATTTTTCCTCCTCTAATATGAGTATTTCATATGTATGGAAATATATGTCTGTACATATATATATATATATATATACATATATATATATATATATTATTTAAATAAAAACAGACCACTTTAAGGTTCCATGTAATAAATTATTTCAACACAGCCCTTTTAAAGGACCACGGTTCATCAGACTTTACTTCCAAAGTTCAATCTTTGAAAGTAAAGTCTGATGATCCGCAGTCCTTTAAAAGAGCTGTGGTGAAATAATTTATTACATGGAACCTTAAAGTGGTCTGTTTTTATTTAAATTATTAGCTCTGATTTACATTGAGCTCTCTGGATTTTATCCTCCTTGGGTCTACCCATACGAATTAGCTAGTTTTTCGTAAACTAAATATATATATATATATATATATATATATATATATGATATAAATATATATATATATATATATATATATATATATATATATATATATATATATATATATGATATAAAAGGCTCAAACACCATGATTATAATTTATTACATTGGAATCATAATAACGATCCAATTCATAAGGCCTACAAATTAAAAAAAAAAAATGAAATAAATTATAACCATGGAATATTAGTGTTTGAGCCTTTTATATTATATTTTTACTCTGTCCTGGACATTGAGTTCTACCTGGATTCTATGGAAATTTATATATATATATACATATATATATATATATATATATATATATATATATATATATATATATATATATATATATATATATATTGACCACTGATATTATTAATATATATATATAAATATATATATATGTATGAAATATATATGTATAGAAACTGATGTATGTATATATGTATGGAAATATATGTATGTATGCATTTATATGTATGTATGTATGTATGTATGTATGTGTATTTGTGTATATATAAGTATGGAAATATATTTATATATATGTATGAAAATATATGTATAAATGTATATATCTGCATGGAGATATATATATGATGAAAAAAATTTTCATCATACCGTTGGTTCTACATCCACATATTTGCTTACATATATATATATGTAAATATATTTATTTATATATATATATATATATATATATGTATATGTGTGTGTATATATATATATATATATATATATATATATATATATATATATGCACATTTCATTAAAAACAACAAACAAGGTGCTTTTATTTAGTTTTTTATACAATTTCTCATGCAATCTGGATGATAAATTATATAAAAACTGTCCGAATGTTCTTTTTATCCAAGCACTTTCGGCTATACATTTAGCCATTTTCAAGGATTATATTTTAACTGTTAAAATTAGAAATAGTTTTTTGTATGTATGTTTTATAAAATGTTTTCATTTTTTTGTTTCAAAACACGGTCAAGATATTATGTCCATGTTCAAAGTTAATATTAATAAGTGTTGGTTTGTTTGTTTTTATTAATAAGGCTTATTAATAAAAACAAACAAACCAATTTGACAGGCTTCAATGCTTCCTTTGTACTTTACAGAGACTAAACAGTGGATGTGATCACAGTTAGATGGTGGGTTATGCATTTTAACATTGCTGATGGTGATGCACAGATTGCCTCTGCTGGTGCTGATTTTTATGAGTGCAACATGCAAGCTCTTGTCCTCTGATTCCCAATGTGAAGCAATTTGATTTTTAATTGGGAAAATTCAAGAATGCGTTATTTACAGTGAATTTGTTTCTGATGAAAACCAAACTCAAGAGTTCATAAAAAAATTTTCAGATTAAAATCTGAGGAAATTTATTCTTTTAGTATCAAAGAGCTGCCTTATAAGTGGTGGCAAATAATTACAAATATTGAATATATGATTGAATAAAATGTAATTGTATTTTATTTTTAGAACAATAGAGTTGATAAGCAAAAATGTAAATCATTTATGACTGAAATTAATAAAAGGCATTATTTTCAGGGATAGTGTGGTTATATATATATATATATATATATATATATATATATATATATATATATATATATACATATATATATATATATATATACATACACACACACACATATATATATAAAGTATGTCATAAAAATTATACACTTATTTATGCTCAATAATCAAAGCAAAATTAATTAAAAATAATTTGTTTTTTACTAGTTTAATAAATAGTTAAAATAAAAATATGTATATAATATTGTATTCTGAAACTGAAAACTGTTCAACAGGGCTATTGTTTTCCCTGCATTTGTTCTTGTAGATGTAAGTAAGAGACATTAATTTCAGAGTGTATGCATATGTCTGTCTGTATATACATATATCTATATCTCTCTCTATATATAGCATAATGAGAAGCCACATATACTTTCTTGATATGTATATAATATGGATAAAACAACTGAAAAGTTGCAAATTATATATATAAATTATATATATAGTCATCCACAGACTGTTTCACTGTATCACAGCCCTTCAGTGTGGCTAAATGTCTGACTGATTCAATGTATATATATATATATATATATATATATATATATATGACAAAATGGAAAAATGTTTTCATGCGATGGGTTTAGTCTTTAGGACATCATCAGACTAAATTTGTTATGTTGATGTGACTACACATTTAAAATTACCAACAACCCTCATTCATGCACATGTGTAATTGCACCACCATAACAAATTTTGTTCAGTGATGACCTAAAGGATGAAAAACATCTCACATCTTTCTACTTTATCATACATTTTTCCTCTGATATTCTTCTTGATATATAAAAATTTATATATTGTTATCTCATATATATACATATATTTACATATATGTGTCTGTGTGTGTGTGTGTGTGTGTGTGCACATTTTTTTCATATATATATGTGTGTTTTTTTTCATATGCATATGTTTTGCATATATATATATATATATATATATATAAATGATTATGCGTATATTTATATATATGTATATATATAAATCATGACATAAAAATTATAAGCATATTCATACTTGATGATCAAAGTAAAGTTACTCGAACAGCAAAAAAGAAAACTTCTCTGCCTGCTCTTTTAATAAATAAGTAAATTAAGTAATAATACATATATAAAACAAAACAAAAAAGTCTTCAGAGAGAACCAGATGCACAAACCCCCAATCTTCTCAGTAGCATTGAAAATGTCAGTGAAATATAGGTCTGGTTAGAGAAGGAGGTTGTGCAAGCAAGTTTGTATTGTCTAATTTAAGTCAGAAGCTGAAATAAGGTTGGGAGATTTCCCAGGCTTTGCAATTCGTAACATGAGATGAAGAGAAAGTGAAAACATGATGAAATTCACTGGCAACGGATGGCTTCATGCAGTTAAATCTTGGGTTGATCTCTACAGTTCTCTACTGTTTTGTTGTCTTTTTATCTTTCTTTACTCTCATTTTGTTTTCATCTCTTTCTGTTTTTATTCATCTATCAGCATATATATATATATATACATATATATATATATATATATATATATATATATATATGTATGGGTGCATGGCTGAATGGTTAGAATGCTTGCTTTCTAACCATGAGGTCTGCATTTGAATCTGAACAGGGTTGATTTGTCCAGAAGATGACTAACTGATGATATCTGCTCAGGGAGATGATGCCCATGTGTAACACCATAGGGAGGTACCTAAAAATCACACCATGATTTGATCCAAATATTTTTTAGCTAAATTAGGTCAACAGAACTATTCAACAGCTATGCTTGCATCTAATAACAAATCATCATCATGACTGAGGCTATGTGTCTTGTTTAAACTGGTGATCACACCAGATTATGCCTTCTCTTCTGCTCAGCATAGTTGCAGTATAAACCAAAGGTGGGTATTGAACAAACCACAAATGTGCCTGAGTAGATGTTTTCAACAAGAATTGCTCATCAGGTGATTAATAGAAAGCAGTTTAGTTGTTCTGATTATCATTTCTTTTCAGGTAAATGATTACAAACATCAAGATAACTCAGCTAATGAAAAGGCATGTCATAATTGTTGTCTTAAAAGCAGAGCATAGTGATTTAGAGATTGTTCACTTCTTGAAAGTTGCATGATCATTTGTTGTCAAAGTTTGCAAAGTCAGTTAACGCCATTGATAAGAAGTTCAAGGTTTCAAATCACTCTATCAGAAGAATTGTGCATGAGGAACCTTAATATAAAGGTCATTTGATGAAGAGAGGCCAGTTCATGCCTTCAAAGACAAAAGATAACCATCTGATCAATGCAAAGCACTTAAGCGGGTTGAAACATCAAGAGTATTGAATGCTTTGTTTTTTCTCTGAAAAAAAAACATTTAATCAGAATCAAAAGATCAACCAAACAAATGGCTGATGGTTTGACAAAGAACCTAAGAATGTTCCAGTGGTCATGCACACTAAGTTTCTGGCAACTGTGATGGTTCTGGGTGTTGTGAGCAATAAAAGAGATGTCATGCCTCCTCACTTCTTTCCTCAGGACATAAGGGTTACTGCTGTTGACTAGAAGGAAATGTTGCAGAGAGTTGTAGGGCCTTGGATAGAGAGTATGAGCAAAGGAAGTTTGTACATCTACCAACAAAACATTGCACCTTCTCATAAGGCCAAGATAATCCAAGAATGGAGGAGGCCATCTTGACAACCATGTCACCCTAAACATACAGCCTCCTATCTCTCCAGACTTGAATTTGTTGGACTACTACATATGGGGTGTAGTTGAGAGAAGTCATTCGATACCTCCATAGCACTATAAAATCCCTGAAGTCCACCATAACTAGTACAATGTCCAAAATAGACAAAGATCCTAATATTCAGATATGTCAATGATTCAGACTTTGTATTGAAGCTGTTATCAATGCAAATGATTCATTAAGTGTTATATTCTGTGCTAATAGGAATATATACTTGAAAAACACGGTTGATAAAATAAGTAAAGGTTTATTGTAAAAAACCAGTACAATAAGAATAAAGGTAACAGTTATACACAAGGTCGACACAAGTCAATCCAGTAGTGAGTGCTACTATTGGATAGTCAGTAGTTCTCACGTAAGTCTGAGTCATACTCAACAGATCCCAGCTAGTATATTTAGCACCACCCACAAAGGTTACATGTGGCACGAGGCCAGGTTTAATGTTGCATCTCCGAGCCCATAGGCTCAGCCAAAAATATTTCCTATTTGAACGCGTATAAAAGGATTCAGGGTCAGTCCACATCCCCAAATGAGACTCTGCCTTTTGGCAGAGCCTCGTCCGGGTTCCT
Source organism: Acanthosepion esculentum (assembly GCA_964036315.1). NCBI lineage: Eukaryota > Metazoa > Mollusca > Cephalopoda > Sepiida > Sepiidae > Acanthosepion > Acanthosepion esculentum. The sequence continues at coordinate 61,669,552 of OZ038480.1, read as the reverse complement.
CTCTGCCCAAAGGCAGAGAGTTCGACTGTCTAGCTGGAACAGATCTCAGCTAGTATATTTAGCTACCCTCCCACGAGGGTTGCATGTGGCACAAGGCTGGGTTTAGCGTGGGTTCTCCGAGCCTATTCCCTTTCGAACGTGTATAAACTGGTTCAGGGTCAGTCTACCTCCCCGAACAAGACTCTGCCTTTTGGGAAGGCAGAGAGTTCGACTGTTTAGCTGGAACAGGTCGCAGCTAGTCTCTGTAGCCCATTGACTTACAGATACTTATAGGCAGTTACTACCTATAGTGTAGTCACTCATGGGGGTACATCATTAAGTAACTGAGCAATCATGTATAAATGAATTCAGGAAGTAATCAGTAAGTTAATGTATGGAAATCACATCACGTCAACCATCACTTCCTCAAAAGCAATAAATGAAGTCATTAATTTTCAGAATATTTTGCAACAATCCTCAGTATGTTTAAATTGTTGCTGTTGGTGTTGTTTTATTTTATTTTATTTATGATATTTATTATTATTATTTTATATTTTTATTTTTATATTAATAATAATAATGTCCCTACACTGTAGCTCATTTCAAATTTACCTATTTTTAAACTCTTACATGGTATTATGCATGTATTTTATTTCATGAAAATTATCTCTGTCGTTCAATATCATAATAATCTGATTTATGTGTATGTTTGTTACTTTAGAACAGCAAAAGCAGCATATTGTAGCAAGATATTCGCTAGAGCAATACTGTTGAAATAATGTGTGATCTGCATTCAGATAAATCCAAAAATAATGATCTGATATAAAGGCTGAAAATGAAATTCATATCAACATTAAAAGAGGAAAAGAAGTGAAATGTGTGCTAATTGCTGCATTAAATAATGATGATTTTTATGGGGGAAAATTTATAACTTATAGAAATACATTCTTTTTGTTTTTTGTTTTTTTTTTCATTAAGATGCTCAAAAAAGTCCTCAAGATTTAATAGAATGTTGGTGTCAAGTGTTTAAATTTTAATTGCATTTATAATTATTTGAACATTTTTTTACTGCTAGAAATGTTGGTTAGTAATTGTTTTTCAGTAACTGAACTAATCCTAGCAGCGGGAAGATTGTTGGTTGAACTTTCAAAATAATTAAATGACACAACTACTGCCATACACAATAATTTAACTAAGTTTAAGTTCAATTAGAAAGAGGAAATAAAAGAATAAGTCAATTTGGATATCTCTGCTCAGTCCTCATGTAGTGAATTAGTTTTTATAGGTACATCTGTAAGTCAGTAGCTTAATGAAGAAAAATGCATTTATTTTACATAGCAGATATTTATTTTTCAACATAATCACCTTCTTTGTTAATGCACTTGATTCAGTGCTGAACATTGTTCCTATAAATTAACGATTTCACAATGAAGATCTGACTATGAAAAAAAATTACTTAACATCTAGTTCCCACCATCTCCTTCAAAGTAGTACCCTTGGGCATATATACAATTACAGAGTGCGATGGATAAATTGTCATCTAAATTACACAAAACTGAAAATAACACTAACATCTCATTTTAACAGATATATTTACCTAGATGACACACAAATATCTTGAAATACCAAAGAGTAAATTTATTTAATAAAATTGCAATAAGCTTCAATTCTGGCCTCCAGACGACTTTGGAATCTCCTGCAACACTTCTGGACAGTCTCCTTATTTAAAGTTGGTGAATGCTACCATACACCTTGTCTTCAGTTCATCCTTGGTGTTCAGTCTGGAGAGTTAGATGGCCAGATGTAAGGGGTGAAATGGTCGCAGATGTTTGACAGCCATGACTTGGTTCTCCTGCCTGTGTGGCATGGTGCAGAGTCCTGTTGCCAAACATAGGGTCTTCCAGCAGCTAGCCTCTTGACTCAGGGCAGCACTATCTCCTCAAGGCACAATGTAGGCATCCAATGTTGGGTCTGAGGCCCAGTGGCACTGTCCTCAGATTGACACCCAAACACTCTGAAATGTGTCCAAATTTCTGGTGGAGTGAATTGTGTCATCATGCCCTTTTTCTCATAAATGGTGCTCAACTGACCCTATTACAGTTGACAAAATTTAAAACATGCATGCATGCGTGAAATTAAAAATATAAAATGACAACAATTTGCCCATCGCACCCTATATTTCACAAATGTAAGATGACAGCAAAAGACTGTGTTACATTCTGTTTTCACACACTGTTTAAATTTCATAAGCTTTTGAGTAGTAGTTCATATACTTTTCATTTTTGTGTTAAGGTGAATTCAGGCCTGAAATCATGAAGTTTGCTCATTAATTACAATCTGCATAATCAGACTTTATTGTCTTCTTTCTTTCTGATCTTCTTTGATTTTTAGTGATTGTCTCATCTTCATAGTAGAATTTCAGGACATGCAGGTTATGTAATGGTTAGTGGAATGGAACAAGCACTCTTGGCAAACAGTTCAAATTTTCAGTCAAGTTTACTTGGGAAAGGTATCTTGCAGTCACTACTTCTACTTCAACCAAAAGCAGTGACAACCAAATTTTTTACATGCAAAGGATGAAAAAAACATTTTTTTTTTGTTTAAACAATGTATTTTTACAAAAATAATAATTTTTGTAAGCACAGAGTAAGTGTGTCTATGTGTAATTGAGAGCTTGTAAGTGCTTGATGGCTGTGGTAAAATAACTTACATGCTGGGCATCAGCTGTTCCTGGAGTAGAAAAAGAAATTTCTGAAAATGTACTGCTTTTTATACTCATACAACGGAACCCTAGTCATGTGACTACATGTCTAAGGGAGGTAATTTATTTCCACCATATATGCTTCTATTTATTTTAATTTTTTAAATTTTATTATGATTTTTGTACAGTATTAATCTATTTTCTCTCCCACCCAGCAATATGTTAAACAATAGGACAGACTGGCCTCTTCAGTCTTGGTTGTTAACAAGTCTAGAATGAAAAAACCTGAATTCCCAAAACACAGATAAATGGAATTCATTAGTGTAGGAACATGTGGTCATCTAAAGGAAGGATGACCCTGAAAGAAAAACAATCCTTCCTCAGAGTACAGAGGTTGGTTGTGCATAAATATATTGTATACAATTATCATTCTAAGTTGAGAAGTTGAGTGATCTGGGAAGGAGCAAAGAAATGAGTCATGATTACCCTCAGGTGACATCATCCCTGGTTGAAAAAAAAACACAAGCAACGTAATTCATCATGCAGTTTTTATTACCACAATTTGTCCAACTCTGCAGACAGGACAGGCTTCATTGCAGGTGATCATTTCACTTGTGTTCTATGGTCTGATGGACATTGATCTCATCCTCATAGAAAATTAAATCAGTCTGCTAAAATTCCAGTGTATTTGGTGAGATTTAACACAAAAGAATTAAATTATACAGGTTCAGTATAGGTATAACACTTCAGTTAAGTTTTACACATATGTGCATACTCTGCCAAGGTTACAAAACTACCATTTTTTTATTACATAATTAAATATTCATCTTGTATAAATTGATAGAAAAGTACAACACTTGAAACAGCTTGTAATTTAAATAAAAATAAATAATTGTCTTTAACATGGGGTGATTGAACACCCTACAAAATGTTTTCCATAATATATCAAGTGGCAAGTCAAATTTAGAAAGTGGCAAATCAAATTTTCATGATTAGTAAAATAGCTTTCTGAATACTTCTGTCAAGTAGCTACAAGGAGTTTCTGCTTTTAGTCATATTTGTGTGAATATCAAGCAGTTTTATTTGTCTAGTGAAATTAAATGAAACCTATTTTTGAATATTGAAGCTTTTGAAACACAGAAAGTAATATTTTAATACTGACTTTTTAATTCAATTTTTCAAAATAAACTATTGTGGGAGAGCTAGGGAAGAATAGGTTTATTTTCCTATTCACATTTCCCCCCATGATGGGGATTATTATATCCATGATATAATAACGGCATATTTATCGGATGGAATGGAACAGCTGAAAGGAAAAAGAATGACAAACATGCTTGGTTCTCAGAAAGACATACTACTAAGGCATGCACAAAACTATATATACATTATTTACACATGTCCCACACAAAGAAAACTATAACATATATCAATACAGCAAGAAGAGTAAAAGGAGAACAAAAAGATTGGTTCTTACATATAATATGGAGATTCTTTTGTTTCTGGAGAAGCCATGTTTAGGACTCCAGATTCAAATGGGCCAGATTCATCTACTATGACGCTGGCAAGGACATATTCCACAAAGAGGTGTTTTTCCAAATTGAGGAGAACAATCCAGACTTTCTTTCTATATGTGGGGAAGATATTTTCCCAAAGGCAAACTCTACCATGGACTTGTAAGCTGCTAGAGAAGGCAGATTTATTCTCAGCCTTGGCCAAGAGGCCTAAGCCAAAAAAGCAACTGCTTTGGCTACTGCAAACCGAATGAAAAGCTGACCACTTTTGTCACTGTATGAAGTGACATCACTTAGCTGCCGTCACATGAACCATATGACTATATTGACCAATGGGAGATAATTGCCTCTTACATCCTTACAAAACCTTTAACTTCTTTTGTCATTTTTTTTTTTATTTAACTTGTAAAAACAAGAATGAATACTCAAGACAATATGCCACTGCTAAATTTCATGCCACAAAGTCGTTGAACCCATGACAGCAACCTTGTCCCTACAGTTCTCACAGTCTTGGCTGAGCATCACAACAATATTTAACTAGAAAATTAGGAACTGCATGATAATATTTTAAATAAGATGTTTGAAACCTCCATAGTAGTAATATCGTGACAATGCAGTTTTAACAAGAGGGTTAAACAAAATGAAATAACTTAGATGAATTCTAAAAGAAACAAACAAGACGGAGTCTAGACTATTTTTCTATTACTTAATTATTTAATTTAATGTGCAATGATAACCTAAAGAGTTTATAAATTAATTTAAAAAGAACACTGTCATGTCTTCTGCACAATGTATTAAAGATAGAAACTAAAGAAACAGCAGAATTCTATATTTTATTTGTGCTAAAATGAACTTAAATGTACAAAAAGGTAGACAAGGAAAATATTTCCAATACACCTTGTGTGAGGATCACTCTGGATGTTATTTCTTCAATTTGATTATGCTGGCCTATAAAATAAGAAACGGGTGTTAATCATAACTGGAGTAGAAGTTGAATCTTCCTACCAATAATACATGTTTTTTTCTTTGTTTCGTGGCAGCTGGTTAAATAGCATCTGACATGAAAATGCATAAAAAGTTTGATATGTATCATTGATTTATAGATTTTCTACATACAAAAAAAATAATATCCATTGTTATTTATGAATACTTGCTAAACATTTATAGAAACCAAACAGTGCATGTGAGCACAGTTAGGTGCTGGGTAAGGCATTTCAGTTTACAAGATTTTTACAAACATGGCATGCAAGGTCTTGTTCAGTGTTGGAGAATATATATCATTAATGCTACTGATCATGTGGAATAATAACATTATCACTTGTAGTTTCTGTGGATATAAATTTTGGAGTAGTGAGAACTTTTTTTTTATTAAGAGTTCATTCCTACTACAACAACACCTCTCTCTCTCTCTCTCTCTCTATATATATATATATATATATATATATATATATATATAGAGAGAGAGAGAGAGAGAGAGAGAGAGAGAGCTTGTCTTTATACCTGAGCCACGGCTGTCCAACACTCCTTTGTCTATGGACAAGCTGGCTATACATGAAGACCTTAGGTATTCTGACATCAAACATCCTAACAACATGACCAGCCCAGCAAAGTTGTAACTGCATCAGGAAAGTCTCAATTCCACCAATGTTGCATTTTGCCAGAAAATCAACATTGGTTAAAAGTTGATCACCTATTGTCAATATATATATATATATATATATATATATATATATATATATATATCCAGATACAATGAGAATGAATAGAGTACACTTCTAGTGTTCTTAACATTTAATTTAAAAGACGGCTCAATACATCATAGAGTAATATTATTTATTTTAGGATATTACAACAAAAACATGTAAATATCGCTACACAATTGTAGTACAATGCATCTCCTCAGACAACCGTAAATTTCTGGCAAGTGAACGATTAATTTGGTTTCAAAAGCCTTTTTTTAACTACATATATATATATATATATATATATATATATATATATAAATATATATATATATATAGAGAGAGAGAGAGAGAGAGAGAGAGAGAGAGTAGCATTTGTTTTATTTAGTCACTGCTGTTTGGCAATATCTCTTTATATAAAATCGTATAGTGTACCCATGGTTTTATTTCAAGACTGCAGTTTGACAATATCTCTATATATAAAATAATATGGTATAGCCATCATTTTATGACAATCAGATTAGCCTTTCTCTTTCAAAAAATACAAATTGTTGATGTAATTTTAACTTAATGATGTAACTGATGTAACTTAACCTTGAAAATCAACTAATCTTTAAAATAAAGCAATAAATTTAGTAATAATTGTCTGTGGATCTGAGAATAAATTATTGTTATTCAACCAGACAACTTAAATGCAAGCTCAAAAAATTTCAGTAATTTCCAAAAGGAAAAATTGTCTGAACATTCTTAAGAAACAAAATTTCATTCTTTTCGACTAGAATGCATTTTTAAAAATTTAATCAAGAAATATAACTCTTACAGAAAATTACACTGTTAGATTTTATTATGCAAGTCAATTTTTGAAAATTAAAATTATTATTTATCGACTGATGCATGTAAATTTTGAGGATATGCTTATATTTATATTATAAATATATAAGGCAAATTTTGGGTTATAATGTATGCTTTTATTAGAAGTATTTACAATAACTATTTTATTATAATTTGGTATTATAAGATTATATTATGAAACTTAGAAGTTAGTATTTTTTAAAATTTCAAATTGATAAAGATATATTTTAAGATATGCTTGATTTATGGATAAAAATGCTCAATATCAGATATAGAGAGTATGTAAATATATATGCTCAATATCAGAGTTAGTCTCTGGTAGCCCAACTACATGAATTTAAGCGTGCTACAAAATTGGCATCTAAATCTCACCCGTTTACTGTTGAAATAGCTAAATGCAACTGCCACTTCTACTCCAAAAGTTTCTTTTCTTGCAGTGGAACTCCCTTCCATTTACTTGCTTCCCTGATAACTAAAATATTCAAAAATTTAAATGCAACTTCAACAACCATCTTCTGTCTTCTTGAATCCTGTTCATCTTTTGTTCTTTCCTCAATCCTCCCTATACTCAGTCTTTTCTCTCACTTTTCACTCCCTGCATACTAGTTGCATTCTCACCTTGCTTGGGGTGAAATGATTAAATATATATATACATACATATATTTCCCTGAGTCCTAAGAAAGATATAAGCTCAAAATAGAAGCAAGACATTATAAAGTTATTGCGTGTATGGACATTTTGAAAATTTTAAACAGAGGACAATCAAAGAAGAAATTGAAAATATTAACAAGAACCAGAAAAAAAAAATGGTTTTCACATAAAGAAAGAGATTTGAGAAAATTAAGGGGATAATAAGCAAGAGAAGTGGATTGAGTAACAAAAAGAAGCTGGTGTTGCAAATGTAAACAAAGAAAAAAGATGCAGAAAATTAAGATCATTGGCTAAAGACATGAAATCAACTAAAGAGATACCGTTAAGTAAACATTGCAAAGAGAAACATGTAAGTTGGGTGGTTGTGCAAAGAAGTAGATGAGAACTGATTTCTCAACAGTAATTTTTAGTTTTGAATAGACATGATGACAAGGCTAACTAAAGCTTGGGTCCCTTCATAGAAATATTCAATCAACATGGCTTAGAATGCATCACTCAGAAGCAAGTGTAATATTTTGAGCAAGTATTATTCGCACTAATAATGTATGTCTCTACAAAGTCAATGATTGTGTCAAGATGAATGTAGAGAATTCTCGGAAGATCTTGGACAAGAAGCTTTTTGAATGGCATAGGTCACAACCAAAAAGCTTTTAGGTTAAAGAACATATTTATATAAGATAATTCTCCTTCCTGTTCTACAGAGCTGACTATTGCCCACCTTGCCTAAAAGAATGTTTCAAAGACAACAAATCAGTGGAATAGAGCCTAGCCTCTCTAGATATTATTCCAAAAGGAAAATTGTGGTCCATCATTAAAAGGGATGTATATGAGAACGGAAAAGAATATTTAAGCAAAGATCTCTGGCAAGCAATAAAAACTGCTGAAAATAATGTTGAAGTCCAAACAGTAAAGTTATCAAATTCAATGAATGAAAGACTTATGAATGTTATATAATGTCAAGAAGTCCATATTAACATGGAACATATTGTAATGACAAAAGTATGCAGGTGTAAGCTTTAAGAAAGCTTTATTCAACTGAACATACAAGCTTCGCATATAGTGTCCTTTTATCATCCCAGTAAATAGAAATAGTTCTCTCAAAGAGGAGAGTAGCAAAACTAGGGGAGATCACTCTTGATTATTTATAACACATATATCAATAATAATTTATTCAGTTATGCATGATATTGAGTTAATCATATATGTTTCTCTTCCCTATTTCTTTTGGATTTATTTATAAACAAAGGTTTTGTTGGCTTTATCCTCAAAATTCGAATCAGTAAAGCATTAACAAAAGCAATGAATGAAAAACTGGGGAAATCATAGAATGTCAACAAACCTATGAAATAATAAAATCATTTATTAAGGTATATGGAATGTTGTGTTAATCAAATATATGTTTATATGGCCTTCTATGTAGGCAGTAAAGTTATAGATCTCTCCAAAATTGATAATGATATCAAGAAAAATATTGAGAAATATTGTGAAATCTTACACAAGAAGATTTTTTTTTTTGAGTGGCACAACCAAAAAGCTTTAAGTTAAAGAACATATACAAGATGATTCTCCTTCCCATTCTACAGAGCTGACTATTGCCCACCTTGCCTAAAAGAATGTTTCAAAGATCAAAAAGCAATGAAATGGACCTTAGCCTCTCTAGATATTATTTCAATAGGAAATTTGTGGTCCATCATTAAAAGAGATGTATATGTAGATGAAAAGGAATATTCAAGCAAAGAAAATTTCTGGCAAGTAATAAAATCTGCTGAAAATAAAGTCCAAACAATAAAGTTATCAAAATCAATGAATGAAAGACTGACGAATGTTATAGAATATCAAGAAGTTCATATTAACATGTAAATTAATATTAGTAATAAATTATTCAGTTGTGTTTATCAAGTGCTATTGTGTTTATCAAGTATATGTTTCTATTGCCTATTACTTTTGGATTTATTTATAAATAAAAATTTATGTTGCACTTTGTATGATAAAATCTGTCACACGTTATTATCAATATATCCAATAAGGATAAATATTATAAGCTGAAACTCATATGATACATTACTCATATCAATATCAGGATATACTGTATGCTACATTGGTGGATGCAGGGATAGCAACTTGGAATGAAAAATCGAAGAGCCAAATTCAAATCCCAGATTGATTCGTTACATCCATTTATGTGCAAATACCCTTGCGAAAGGTATAAATCAATCTCTTCTCCCCACAGCTATGGGTAAATGTTAGAACAAACTGGGCCCTATAGCCTTAGTTGTCAACCAGTCTAGGAGAAGGAATACTCAAGCCAGCCTTGAGAAGGTTGGGCTCCATCAGACTATCTTGCCCAAGACACACTATTGATAATATGGCTGCAGTACATTTGATGCTTCTATGACCATAATGAATTACAGGTGTTGTGATATACTGTACATTTTACTAGAATCTGTCATTTTATAAGTTTTATTGACTTGCAGAAAAAAATTTAACATTATGCACCAGATACTTTCTACTCAATAACAGCCAATATTAATCTAGAATAGCTAATGAGAAAGGGAGAAGGCGTAAAAATTTTTTTTAGCAAGAGTTTCATTTTATCTGCAAGAAAATTCTAGAATCTTTGGTTTGTGGCTTTGGACAAAAATATCTCATTGACCCAAGCATAGTAATTCTTCTAATTCCCAAACCCAAAAATGTGGCTGTTATTATGAAGGAGGTGTAGGCCAATAATTGTAGACCTTTCTGTCAAGCATGGGATCGCAGACAAGATATGAAAAGTTCCTGAGACCGGACAATATTGCAATAATCTTGCAATTTGACCCAGCCACTGTCTATTGATTTATGTGCATGTGAAAGTTGCGCATCAGGATCTGCAGGGAATGCACAATCTGTTGTGGCAAGACTATTAAATTTACATAGATTAACATAAATATACAGTATCACATTCTATTCGTCTATGCACATACATACACACTCTTATACATATAAATTCACGCACACACACACACACACACACATATATATTTATATATATACAAATATTTACATACATATCCTCATATATACATATATATATATATATATATTTACACACATATCCTCATGTATATATATATATATATATATATATATATATATATATATATATATTTCTTTTTACTTCAAATGTTATTTTTAGTAGGTACACATGTTTGTGTTAATATCCCCATTGTTTTCAACAGTGAAATTAAGAATGAAAGTAAAATGTGTCACTCAGCAAGAATTGAACCAGTATTCACTTTTTCAATCAGCCAAGAAAATATGAAAAGGGATACAAGTTTAGTTCCTGTTGAAGGCACAATTTTTCTTTAGTCTAGGCTGATTTTTATTAATTTCATTGTTTAATAAAATAAAAAAACACTGATAACAACTAAAACACATGTATTCACTAAAAATAATGTTTATAGTAATAACAAAAACATAAAGAAAATAAGTTTTTTTTATATATTCACATGGGAAAAATATATAGGAAAAAAAAGTTAAAAATGCAACTGTAGTCTTTAAGAATATTTATTTAGAATAACTTTACTGGTTTCACAGTTCTATGATTTTCAAAAGTTAAATTGAGATCTTTCCAATCTGAGCCACCCTTTATGTTGCATGAAATGGAATAAATTCTCCAATTCCAGTCAGATGTGAGACTTATCATGGAATAGCTACATCTCTCTCCATCTCAAATTAACTTTTGAAAATCATAGAACTGTGAAACTGGTAAAGTTACTCTAGATAAATATTCTTAAAGACTCCAATTGCATTTTCAACTTCTTTTTCATATATATATATATATATATATATATATATGAACATTGAAGTCAACACTCAGAGATGACAGGCTGTTTCATTCTAGACACAATCGTCATGCCTGACAATTGTGTCTAGAATGCAACAGCCTCTTGCCTCTGAGTATTGATTTCAATGTTTATTTTTATATTTACATACACTCTATCTCTTATATTGAGCACTTTATCCCATAAATATAGCACACCTTAAAACTATATATCTTCATATATATATATATAATTTAAATAGCTAAACCATCCTGAAAATCTGAAAGTAGCAGTAGTAGGTGAGGTATTTATAACATTATATATATATATATATATATATATATATATATATATATATATATACACATATATAAAGACAAAAGAGAAACTATACAGTGCACGATGGCTAATTTGTCACCATTTTATATTTTTAATTTCACACATGCATGCTGTTTGTTTTGATTTTGTCAACTGCACAGTATAGTAAGGACAGTTTTTTTTTTAAGCTTTTCACCCCAAGCAAGGCTGGAAGCCACTAGCATGCAAGGGGTTACAGAAGGTTTGGAGGAAGAGCAGATAGGAGTGGTAAAGGAAAGGATGTGGAGAAAGATAGTGGATCGATCCAGGCAAGGGTGTTACAGAAGATTTGCAGTGAGAGCAGATAGGAATGAAAGGGGAAAGGATGTGGAGAAGGGAAGTGGATAGATCAAGGCAACTGGAGATGTTGATTGACGTTGCACTTAAATAGTTGGAGATTATATTTGTCAGGGAAACAGGAAGGGAGTTGGGCACCATCTGTGAGAAAAAAAAACACCATGACACAATTCACTCTGCCAGAAACTTGGAAATGGCATGCTGTACTTCTTGTCATGTCTTGTCTTGCTCCAATATAAACATTTCAGAGTTTTTCGGTGTCATCAGAGGACACTGCAAGATTCAGAAAGTGTTGGTTGATATATCCACTCAACATCATGGTGTTTGGAGTAATCACTAGTGATGGCAATGTTATGCCTCCATTCATCTTCCCACAGGATCACAGACTCAAAATGGAAGCCTACATCAAGTGCCTTGAGGATATAGTGATGCCCTGGGTCAAGAGGGTAGCTGCTGAAAGATCCTATGTTTGGCAACAGGACTCTGCACTAAGCCAAACAAGCAGGAGCACCCTGTCTTGGCTGTCAGACAATTTCTGCAACCACATCACCCCTTACATTTGGCTACCTAACTCCCCAGACTGCAATTCCCTTGATTGTTATGTGAGAGGCATAGTTGAGTGAGAGACCAACAAAATGCATTGTACCACCAAAGATGAACTGAAGGCAAGGATTATGGCAACCTCCCCCAACTTAAACAAGGAGACCATCCAGAAAAGAGGCAGGAGATTCCAAAGTCATATGGAGGCCGTGGTTGAAGCCAATGGTGATTTTATTGAGTAAATTTACTCTTTAATATTTCAAGATATTTTTTGTGTATTTTGGCAAATATATCTGTTAAAATGAGATATCAGTGTTATTTTCATTTTTTGCATAATTTAAATGACAATTTATCCATCGCACCCTGTACTTTAACAATACATTTCGTCCTCTGGTGAACTTTAACAAGGCAAATGTAATGATTTTACCTTGCAACAGTATTTATGAACAGAAGTAAAAACATTATTAGGTTTTCAACAATTTTTTTTAAATTTAAGAACACATAAATATTCTCCAGGCTAACTGTGAAAGTCAAGATAAACTATGAAGGATGCTAAGTGATGTAATTCAATAGCTAATAAACAAAACTATCTATCAATTTTACTCTGTTCATATATCTATCTATGTATCTATTTCAATCTTTCATTATCTATCTCTCTATTTCAATCTTTTATTATCTATCTATCTATCTATCTAATCTTTTTATTTTTAGTTTGTTTGTATCTCATTTTTGATTATCTATCTATCTATCTATCTATCTATCTATCTATCTATCTAATGTCTCATTTTTTAGTCTGTTCATATCTCACTATATCTGTCTATCCATCCTTTCTGTAAGAGATACATTTGTTGAGTTTGTGATCTTATTTTTCTCAGTCACAACAGAAAAAAATGCAGAATCTTCTTTTCAGCTGGTAAGAATTCTAAGAATCCTTTCTCAAATTACTTACGTCTTGTAATTCATCAAGTTAGTCCATGTGTAGGTGGGTGTTTGTGTGCATCTATTCTTCTTAATTACCTTGTCAGGTTAACTCTGGAGATTACAGTTTTTACTGTTATACCAGGGTAGGTAAAATTGATATGGGAGTGTGATTTACCCAAAAGTTTTAGTTGGTCTTTCATAAGTATCCTGGACTTTTTACATATTTGATAACAATACTATATATATATATATATATATATATATATATATATATATATATATATATATATATATATATATATATATATATACTTATACATATATATATACATATATATACATTTTGAATTGGACATAGTCCGACAATTTATTAAAGACATTTTTGATATGTTTAACGTTCTTTTTATAGATACAAGTATTTAAGTAAATGCTCTGTTTATTATAAACAGTATTAAATAATATTTAATAACATTCAGGACGGTAAATGTTATTTAATACTGTTTATTATAAACAGAGCATTTTACTTAAATACTTGTATCTATAAAAAGAACGTTAAACATATCAAAAATGTCCTTAATACACACACACACACACATATATATATATATATATATATATATATATATATATATATATATATATATATATATATATACATATATATATATATATATATATATATATACATATACATATATATATATATATATATACATATATATATATATATATGTAATTGTATATTTGGGCAGAAATCCCTCTTTTATACAAGTTCCATTTAAGGTACTGCAATTAAGCATTTTTGATTAAGTGATTTCTTTTCTGAACATAAAATGTGTAAAAATTCTCTAAATATTCTACATATCTAAACACTTTCAGCTATTCTTTTAACCATTATCAAGGATCTTTTATTAATTTATTTTTTTAACAGAATGTGTAGTTTTTTACTATATGTATCTGTAGTGAGTAAATGTTTATTTAGTTTTTTTTATTATTATTTTCCAAACATGGTCAGTGCGTTGTGATCTTGTTTATAATTGATATTATTGAGTGTTGTCTTTTTTTTATTATTATTAGTGCTTCCATCATTTTTAGCCTTTTTTACATGTGGATGAGGCTATTATATTTGTATTTTCCACGAGTATCTTGTGGATGAAGTTTGGTAGGTTTCTGTGTGTGTTTAAATGAGTCTTATTTGATCTGTGGTCAGAGAGATGTAAAGTGAGTCTTCTTGATAGGTATGTAGTGGTATATCCAATATAATATATATATATATATTTATTACTTTAAACATTATTTTTACTGGATACACATATTTGAGTAAGTGTTCTGTTTATTTTAAACAGTATATTATTTTTCTGCTGGCATGAACATTCAAGAAATCTTATTAATAAATATGTGCACTCCAACAGTATTTGAACATGCATCCCCCCCCCTTTGCACATGCACAATATGCTTTAATCCCCCGGCTACAAAGAGCTTCATAAACATGCATGGTCCTATTTGCCTTTGAAGTACACTTTACTCATTAAATTCTTTGAAAGTCATAACTGCTTAGTTTCATACCCAAAATGTAAACAAAACAATTTCTAAAAAATTAATTTCATTTATTAGTCCGACATATTTTTATTATTTTAAACACTATTTTTAGTGGATAGTCATAGTCGAGTAGATGCTCTGTTTATTTTAAACTGTATTTTATTTTGTCTAAACAGAGCCTGAATCAGCAATTTCTTTAGCACCCTCTGGCAGAATTTATACCTGCTTCCCTCTTTGCAGGAGAAAGACAAATAGAGCATTGCTTGAATATGAAGCTCTTCATAGGTGAGTAGACAACGCACATCAGATAAAAAACAACAGTCTCACTTGCAAAAGGGGATGCAGGTTTGAATCCTGCCGGAGAGGTCATTTTCTTTAAGGAGCTATCTTAAATGTTCAGGCTGGCAGATAAAATACTGTTTAAAATATGTGGAACGTCTACTCAAATATGGGTATCCACTAAAAATAATGTTTGAAGTAAAAAAATATGTCAGATTAATAAATAAAACCTATTAATTCTTTAGAAATAGAAATATATACATATGTGTATATATATATATATATATATATATATATATCATTTGCAGACAGTACTGTTTCGCTGTATCACAGCTCTTTAGTGCGACTAGACATCCAAATGCCTCAAGCCAGGATTGAAACCCAACCGATTTGGTGTCAGTCAGAGTTTCTACCACTGAGCTATCTTCACTTGACAGAATGAGGCAGCTAAATCTAGTATATTGTTTTTACGAATGAAAACAAATATCATTTAGCTAGAGTGCTCCATTTATTTTACTGAAGAGCTTTGCATTAACGCAGGTGGCTGCTGTTTGTAGAATTAGCTTGTCATTCAACAGTGCTCAATTGAAATATATTTTCAAGAGCTAAATTATGTCATTCGCAGACAGTACTGTTTTGCTGTATCACAGCTCTTCAGTGCGACTAGACTTCCGAATGCCTCAAGCCAGGATTGAAACCCAACCAATTCAGTGTCAGCCTACCACTGAACTATTGAAAAAGTTCTCAGACTAACTCATTTCCCAAAATCTATCCAAATATGTCATTTGGGGAATAAGGTTATCTTGCTCAGACCAAGAACTTTTGATTGATTTTTTCTATGGCTTATCCACCTTTTGCAGGTTATTTAAAGCCAGAAGATATTTTTAGATTGTAACAGTTTTTAGGAGACAATAATGATTTATTGATACAAGTCCTACTAATTAACCCATAGCTGAGAGGGTGAGAAGTAGTGTATTTATACCTTTCCCAAATAAATTTATTTCTAAATAGATCATATATTAATGCTCTACATGACATAGAAGCAAAACACGTAATTTTAATGAAGTCTGCGAGACAATCATTTCAAATGCTGCAGTTGCTTCATTTCTGATTGAAATTCTTCACTAATTGCAATACCGATTATTTTGATTCCAAATATAAAAGTACATGTGTTCATCAATCAATCCAGCTGCTATTTTTGAGTCTGGCAAGAAGATGAGGAACAATGTGTCAAAGATAGAAGTAGTAATTCACAAAAATATTATACACAGCTTTGGAACATTTCTACATCCTCCTAAAAATAGCACAAAAATAAAAGATTACATTGGCTTAGATTTCATTAAGAAATTTAAATAAATAAATATATTTTTTAATCAATTCACCTCAAGCAAGACGATAATACAACTAAGACACAAGTGACTATGAGAGTGAAAAAGAATGAGATTTTAGAAGGAACCAGAAACCCAATCTTAAACAGAAAACAAGGGCTAAAGCTCTACACCTGTTCAAATATATATATATATATATATATATATATATATATATATATATATATATATATATATTTATATATATATATATATGTATGTATATATATATATATATATATATATTTATATATATATATATGTATGTGTGTGTATATATATATATATATATATATATATATATGTATATTCATATATATATATGTATATATATATATATGTATGTATATATATATATATATATATATATTTATATATATATATATATATGTATGTGTGTATATATATATATATATATATATATATATATTCATATATATATATATATGTATATAATATGGAGAAAACAACTGAAAAGTTGCAAATTAAAAGAAAAAAAATTGAATGTTTTTTTTGTGAAAGTATTTATTTATATTTTTTTATATATATATATTTGATATTTCAGATCGCCCCGATTTTTCGTCAGAAATTAATTAAATAACTGTATTCAGAAGTTTGTTTTCAAGTAGCGTCCGTCGCGAGATGTCACATGATGTGGAATGCAACTGTGTTTGAATATTTCTAACGTAAATCTAACGTTAATATTTTAGATGTTGTTTAAAAAGGTTTTTTTTAACTATATCTAAAGAAATCTTTTATTACTATTGAAATATTTATACAGATTTAAAATTCCCAATTCTTTGTTTAACCCTAGTTTATATGTGTCTAATTTTTAAAATCCAGTATTTCTCTTTTTTTCTGCGTGTGTATGTGGAACTAAAATCGGAATCTATCAATAAACATTTACAGTTGTCTAATGAGTGTCTTGATTGATTAAAGTGTTCAGCTATGGGGGAATAAGGATTGTTTTGATGTATGGATAGTTTATGATTGTTGAAACGAAATCTAAAATTAATTCCAGATTCGCCAATATATCCACTATTGGGACATATTGTGCAGAATAAATAAAGATCAAAGACATTTTCGCTAACCCACCCATTAATGCAAAGAAACAAACACCTAACCTATCAGCTATCCTCACCTCTACCAAATTCCTAAATAATACAAACCAATCAGGAAATTACAAATGTAACAAAACTCGTTGTCTAGTTTGCAAACACTTAATAACCGATAGTGTATTTTCTGTACCCAACACCAATATCAAGATACACCCACCTCGCCTCACCTGTGATAGCCATAACATATTCTACTATACCAACACTCAATGCATGATATCTTTTATTCATTTATATATATATATATATATATATATATATATATAGTAAGACACAGTGAATGATAGTTATAAAACAGTGCTCAATGCAAAACAAAAAAGCAAAAATTTATGCTAATAATGAATATACATTTTGCCCCTTACCTATTTAGTACAAAATAGTGAAGAACAAAATGTATATTTATTAGTGTCTATATATATATATATATATATATATATAGAGAGAGAGAGAGAGAGAGTGAGAGAAAGAGAGAGAGAGTGAATTTATTTTTAATCTGATATTTACATTACTTTGAACATTATTATACTTGATTATAATAATTTTTTAATAATGAACATTAAGTTCAAAAATAATGGCCAGCACAATTTTTATTATATTTCTCTTATTTTGCTATCCCCAAAATAGTAACAAGTGGCTTATACTGGAGAACAAGTGACAGCAAGTTTCCTCATAAAATCCAACACTTACCATAGTATTTTGTTTTGAGTAATGCTGTTGTCTGAATCGTCTTGATATCAGCATCAAATTTGTGAGGTCATTCAGGAGGCAACTAGCATATGAACACGCTTGGTCAACATATTTTGTTGCTGCTTGACCAACCCAGGTGTGACATTGCTTAGGCATCGTTAGCTAGCTTATGTTTGGCATGCCACCGGGTTCCAGCAATGCGCATTCACCATTGACAAATAATTTCTACCAGTCACATAAAAAATAAATCAAAATTTTTTATGTGTATATGTGTGTGCACTCAGTTTTAATTTGATTATTTCATATCTGTTTATTGAACTCTGAAGATTATCATTATCATGAATTTTTAAATCTATATTTTCATTGATGTAAAAGACACAGGTGGATAGAAATAATTTTAGAACTGATGCACTAATCAAGGTTATGATCAATATTTATAGAGCTTAATTCTTCAGTACGCAATAAAATTTTACAAGGTCATTCATAAATTCAGAATCATTTAAAAATATTATTCACTTATTCTACTTAACTCACCATTTATCTATAAAGAAAAAAAAATGAGTGAAACGGATTATACTACAAGGTAGTGTTGAAAGGTTTTTTTAGAGTGGTTCAGATACAACAGTAAGTGTATCTGTGTTTTATAGATATGCAAAGGTGTTCAATAAAGTATACCACAATGATCTGTTGGAATTTCTTAGCAACATTGACATATTTGGGAAGGATATTAGAATAATCCAGAACCTATACTGGCAGCAAACTGCTTGCATATAGATAGAAAATGAGTTCAGTAGATATACAAAAATAGATAGAGGTGTAAGACAATGATATGTCTTCTCACCAGACTTGTTTAACCTATACAGCGAGATGATTCTTAGAGAATTACAACTCCTACCAGGATTTATTATTAGCAGCCACAATCTTAACATCATAGGATATGAAGAGTACACAGTGTTGTTAGCTGATACGGAATGAAAACTACAGTAACTCCTACAGAAGATAGTAAAGGAAAGCAAGAAGAACGGATTAAACATCAACTCCAAGAAGACAGAATGCATGTTTGTTAGCAAAAGAATGTGCCCAAAATGCAAATTACTAATCACAGATACCAAAATCAAACAAGTACAAAAATTTAAGTACAGTGTAACCCGGATATAAGAGACCTGATATAAGAGAAACCCGGGTATGAGAGAGATTTTCTCTGGTCCCAAATTAGAGCATGTGTTAATGTATATATAATAGACCAAACCCGGATATAAGAGAAACTCGGATATAAGAGACTTCTTATCCAGTCCCGACAACTCTCTTATATCCGGGTTACACTGTATCTGGGAAGTGTTCTAACAGAAGTCAAAAAGTGCAGTACTGAAATCCAAAGGCGCATTGAGATAACCAAAGATGCATTCCAAAAGCTAAGCAGATTATTAAGACACAGAAAAATTTTGTTAGAAACAAAGAAAAGAGTACTGAACTGTTAAGCAATGCCTGTTCTCCTATATGGCAGTGAATGCAGAACAATCTCCTCGCAGACGAGGAAAAGAGACTTGAAGCAACAGAAATGTGGTTCTACAGAAGGATGCTGAGGATTCCATGGATTGAACATGTGAGCAACAACAAAGTTTTCGAGAAAATTGAAACAAAAAGGAAATTTATGCCTAACATCAAGAAGAGAGAGTTGAAATTTCAAGGGCACATAATGAGGAAAAAGAGCTTGGAAAATTGGATACTCACAAGACAGAAGAAAACAATGCATAACATATTTAGTGGATGGCAGAAAAAGTTTTAGAAGAAATAACAAAAAGGCAAAATCTATCAAGAGCTATGAAGAACAGGAAAATGTGGAGAGACATGATTGTCTTCATCCTAAGAAGACACAGCACATAAAGAAGAGGCAGAGTAAGGACTTCTTTGTCAGGTAGAGGACTTTTCAGCATGCCTTGAAAAATACTAACTAGGCTTATTAAGTAAGGTTCAAAGAAATCATTTTGGAATGGGTCATATAAGTTTTAACTGCGACAAACAGTAAATAATTTGGTTTGTGTTTCTTTAAGTTTACCTGTAAAAGTTCCCAGCACCATATTTCGTCCATTTTTAAGGAAAGAAATGTCTTAGTATTTTACCCAACTCATGGGGTGATAATCTACTAGACTAAATTGTCAGGTCATGAATTTCTTCCAAAACTAAGCATAAGAAACTGGAAAATTTTGTTATAAACAGAGAAAAGAAAAATGTGCTCAACCACTATGTAATATCATGGCAGTGAATGCAGCACAATCTAATTACAGATGAATACTGAGAACACTATGTAGAGAAGTTGTAACAAGGAAGTTTTACGAAAAATGTAAACAGAAAGGTCTCTTATACTTAGAATCAGAAAGAGTAAGTTGAAATTACTAGGACACATACTGAGGAAAGAGGGTTTGGATAATTTGATGCTCACAGAACATTGAAGAGGTAAACAGTGAGTAGCCTACATAATGAGCATGTGTAACTGGATAGCAGAACAGGGAGTGGATGAAATAGTAAAAAGATACTTTGCTAAGAGCTACACAAATACAGATAGCAGCATGAGAACGATCTAGCCCTCATCTCCCACATAGTTTAAATAAAGGCCTCATTTTTGAAATTGCTTGATGGTTACTCAGATCAGCAGAAACCTGAAATAAGTCAAAAGGCACAACAACCAAAACCTTGTTATAATAACAGCTAAGATGAGGATATTAGTCTGAATATAAATACCGTAAATATTGATAAAAAAAGTGTTACTCACATTTACTATTCTACATCATTGATGTATTTCCTTAGTTTGTTACTGTGTGACCAAACTATTTGACCTCTGACTTTTGATAATTTGACCTGATTTTGGACCTAGACAGGATGGATTATCAGACAGACTTGGATTTTTACTTTATATTACATCTACCGTCTTTCTATATCATTTATCAAATATTCTCTCCCACTCTTTTCTCTCTCTCCCTCTCTCTCTCTCTCTCTCTCTCTCTCTCTCTATATATATATATATATATATATATATATATATATATAGACAATATTACTGGTGAATATACACATACATATGCAATTATATATACACATACATATATGTATAAAAATAATTCCAAGAGGATATGATCCAGGTAGAACTCGATGTCCAGGACAGAGTAAGGATATAATAAAATATAAGAATTTCCCTAATATATATATATATATATATATATATATATATACTGGGGAATTTCTATGACAAAGTGGAAAAATGTTTACTTATGATAGGTTTCATCCTTCAGCACTTCATCGGACTAAATAAAGGACGAAACATGTCACCAACTTTTTCCACTTCGTCATACAATTTCCACAATATTTTTCATCACTGTTAGCAAAAGTATGAGTTTCAAACTCATGCCATTTGTCAAGCACAGATTAAAAGCTGACCATTGTAAAATTTAAAGGACTTCTTTCCCCACCAGGTGTTTTTTTTAATCAAATTGACTCTATTCAAGGCAGTAAAGTCACTAAGACACAAGGGGTTACTGGGTGTGAAAGAATTAGAAAACATAGACACTAATGACTGAAAGCTCACACATGTGTATGTGCATTTCCTAACTACTAAATTTAATGCCGTTTCTTCCTTTTTTAGCTGTGTACCTACCAATATATTTTCTCCTTTTGTTAATCTCTTATTAGTGATATAAAAATACAAAGAAATATTTCCATGTTCAAATTCCTTCTTCGACTCATCCCACATTCATTCTATTTCCTTTTACCTCTACAATTAATGATAACCCATCATTTATGTGTGAAAATTTGGTTGCCACTGCTTTTAGCAGAGCCAGCAGCAGTATCTGCAACAAGAGAAATGTTATATTCCATGCTAATAAGAATATATACTTGAAAAACAAGGTGGATAAAATAAGTAGAGGTTTATTGTACAAAACTAGTACAATAAGAAGAAAGGTAACAGTTATGCACAAGGTCGTTGCAAGTCAATCCAGTAGTGAGTGCTAATATTGGAAGGTTGGTAGTTCTCACGTAAGTCTGAGTTGTACTCAACAGATCCCAGCTAGTCATATTTACCAACCTCCCCACGGGGTAAGATGTGGCACAAGGTCGAATTTAATGTGGGGCATTCCAAGCCTGTAGGCTCAGACAAAAATTCCCTATAGACCCCGTATAGAATGGGGTCAGGTAGCTGTTTCCCGAGACGAGACTCTGCCCTTCAACATAGCCTCATCTGGGCATCCTCTCTGCCCGAAAGCAGAGAGTTAGACTGTGTAGCTGAAAAGATTTCAGCTAGTTGGTATTTACTAGCCCCCCACTAGGGTAGATGTGGCACAAGGCCAAGTTTAACGTGGGTCTTCCGAGCCTGTAGACTCGTGCAAAAATTTCCCTGTAGTACCCGCATAAATGGGATCGGTTCAGTTTACCTCCACGAACGAGACTCCACCCTTCGGCAGAGCCTCATCCAGGTTCCACTGTGCCCGAAGGCAGAGAGTTCGACTGTATAGCGGAAAAAGATTTCGAGTAGTCTCCTGTAGTCCGTTGACTTACAGATAGTTATAGGTAGTTACTCTCTATAGTGTAGTCACACATGGGGGTGACAGCTTATTCCATTACATCAAGAAATAAATTTACTTCAATTTGATATCAGTTTCTTTATTCTATCTGGTGCAAGACTTGTTTTATAAGACTGGAAATCAATCCTTGTAGGGTGATGTCTAAAGAGTAAGTAATTATTTAAGCTTTCAGATAAGATATTACTAAAACAAGAGCAAGAAAATCTGATTGATGCAATCAAGAAATGCTTTACTGATAAGTATTTCACCCCTGAAGATAATATTTTTTGAAAATAGGACAGAAATAGAAGAACCTTTTTCTTAACCAATGTTTTTTGGTCTAAGAAAGGGTTTTTGGGCATGGAATTGTATATCTAAGAAGCCTCTTGTTTTATTTGAGAAACACTTCTCTTTCTCTCTTCTAAAACCCATTTTTAGATGAAGAATTAGGAGGAGGGGGCAGAAGCACATGATGAAAGAAAAAAACAAAGGTTAAAGTGTAAAAAAGGGAAGGGGTGCAGAAAAGGATGAAAACAGTAAAAAAATTATGAAAGAGAATGTAAAAAAAATTAGAAAGGACAAATTAAAATTAAATAAAAAAAATCCACATATATAGATATACTTTTATATTGGTGCACAAGAGGGAGCAGGCCCTTCCCACTAGAAATCATTTGCCCCTCCTGGGATAATGATGTGAACTTATTTTAGTGCAACAATTGTTACTTACAGCCCTGCTTACTTAAAGATCGCTCTCCATCCACCACTCAAAACACTGGCTTGTTTGTAATTTTTTATAAAAAGAAATGAGGAATACATACTTTGTGAGAGAGAGAGAGAGAGAGAGAGAGAGAGAGAGTGAAAGAAAAGAAAGAAGAAAGAAATAGATGAAGAGCCAATAGCAAAAATAAAATAGAAAAAAAATTTTTTCAAGGTCTGAACAAGTTAATATACCCTGTAAGGAAGAGGGTGATCAGAATTATCCCTACCAATTACAAATTGGTATTATATATATATATATATATATATATATATATATATATATATATATATATATATATATATATATATATATGGGATAACAATATATGATTTTCTTTATATCAGGAAAAATTTCAGGTGTAAAGAAAATGTATGACAAAGTGGAAAAAGTTTTGGTGTGATGCATTTCTTCCTTGCAAACTTCATCGGACTAAGTTTATATTTACATTGATGCAATTACACATGTGCACAGGTGAGTGATGCTGGGTATTTTAAATTTAAAGATTTTTTTCATCATATGTGTTTTTGGTATAAAACTTAGCCAATTTCATTTCGATTCTTTTTCTTTTTGTTTGTGTTTCCATCACTTTTGTTATGAAATATCCCTCATTAGGATAATAGATCTGCCAAGAATTGTGAAACATTTGAAGAACCTAGATGCAAATTTACTGTAATGCATCTTTACTCTAAAATAAATATATATATATTTGTTGAAATTTTTCTATAGTTATCAGGGAATAATGATTAATATCAGAGACAGAGCACCTATAGATGCCAACAGTGTGGATATAGAAATCAACATTGTATGGTGACTATATGGTAATTGGCACCATGTCGCACAAGCAGGAGAACCCACTCATGGCTGTCAGACAATTTCTATGGCCATATCACCACTTACATCTGGACACCTAACTCCCCAGACTGCAACCCCCTTGATTATTATGTGTTGGGTGCAGTTGAGCAAGAGACTAACAAAACTCCCTGTAACATCAAAGATGGACTGAAAGAAAGGATTATGGCAGCCTTCCCCATCTTAAACAAGGAGACCATCCAGAAGAGCTGCAGGAGATTCCGATGTCATCTGGAGGCCATGGTGCTGTAAGCTTGGATATGCATGGGGTATAATGGCTCTGAATTGTTAATTGGAGAGCCGAGTTCCAATTCTCTGTTAGGCTCATTATATTTACTTATGTGCAAATACTCTTGGGAAAGATATGAATCTGACCCCCTCTACCCCCAGTTATGGGTTAATTAGTAAGAATTATATTACTATACCATTAGTATAAAATTCTCACAATATAAAAATATTTTTTGGCTTTAAATAACCTGCAAAGGATTGATAAATCATAGAAATTGAATCACAATCAATCAGCATCTGATAAGAATGTTTAATACCTCTTCCTAATATTCCACTATTTTCGGATACATGGGTTTGTCTCTAATTTCAATCTAGGTATACCTACTGTAAGGGGCAAAACACATAGTTGAATATATTTCTACATTTGTTCAGATATTGTTCATTATCCTGACACCAATAGTTACTTGTATATACAAAGTTTTACTTAATCATGATACTAATAATAATGATAATAATAAGGAAAATGTTTCTTTTCAGTAATTCATAGACCGTTATTTACTTTTGTCTTTATTCATATAGACATATATATATATACATTCATTTAAATAGTACTGTAAGAGTTGCTGTCACATGATCTTGAATTAAAGCTATTTGTTATATATACCACGTACTTCAGAACATAGGTGATCATGGCTTCCCACAAGTTCCTGTACTTTGTGTCTTTTAGCAGTTTTTCTCTCTTTACTTTGGCTCCCACCCTCAGTTTTGCTATCCATTCACACAAGCCTTCCCCTATCTCTCTTGTCCTCAATATGCCCTGTGAATGTTAAGTTTCCTAAGTCCTCTTTTCTCAGTATGCATCCAAGGAATTTCAACTTTCTCAGTTTTATTCAAATTGGCTGATAAGTTACTTTATTACTAAACTCAGTTTATTTAGGGACAAGTGTGGGGCACTCAGTGAGGATCAACATAAACCAGAATCTTTCTTCAGAGATGGAATGGAAAAGTGGACAGAAGGTTTGGGAAAATATGTAGCACTAAATTAAATCTTGAAAAATAAAACTAATTTTAAAGTGAAATATATTTAGTTAACCCTTGCTCTACAGATTTCCATGTAAACTTGCAAACAAGAAGGAATAATTTGCTTTAGTTGCATACTTTATTTAGTTTATTAATCATTTAAGTATAAGGTCATGTGTTTTGGGATCTAAAATGCCTGACTTCTTAAATAACCCATAATAACCTATATGTACTGGGATTCAACATAATTGGGCCATAAATAGCAAGTTTAAAATGTTTGAAAAGATTCTGTTATAATTACATAGAGGCTGGACAAATTGTTTTCCATTTACTTGTCAGTGAGGGGGAGTGAAAATTTTAGCTTTGATAACAGTAGACATTAATAGACAAAAAAATTACTGGTGAGAGGATTTCTCCCAAAAAGTAGGTTGGTATATTGGCCAGCAGATAGGTCGGTAAGGGGTAATTTCTTGGTAATATTTTAAAATGTTTATAAGTTATTATGTGTGACTGAGTTCAACAAAAAGTCATGAAAGGTGGATGATAATTTTTGAAAAAGCTTATTTCAAATTTCATCAAAAAATCAGCTTTTTTTTGTCAGAGACAAGCTTTACTAATATGTATACATATATATATACAGTGTAACCCGGATATAAGAGAGTTGTCGGGACCGGAAAAGAAGTATCTTATATCCGGGTTTCTCTTATATCCGGGTTTGGTCTACTTTGTTTAGGTAAGTATGGCTCTAATTTGGGACCAGAGAAAATCTCTCTTATATTCGGGTTTCTCTTATATCAGGGTATCTTATATCCGGGTTACACTGTGTATATATATATATATATATATATATATATATATATATATATATATATATTAGCCTTGATAAAGTACATCAGAGGAAGAAACATGTTGGCTAAGATAAGTTTTCCTTTTGTCTTTATTCATATTGTCCTTTTGCAGATATACTGTTGTTATATCTGAAATCTATTACACACACACACATGTTCATATATATATATATATATATATATATATATATATATATATATATATATATATATATGGAGAACACATTTCATTTTGTGACACATTTCATGCTTTTGAATGATGAAACACTTCATTTTTTCATTTTATCATACAATTTCTCCAATACTGTTCTTGATATTAAAAAATATATATCATTATCTCATATATATATATATATATATATATATATATATATATATATATTAAGACATTTTTATGTTTATACATTCTTTTTATAGATACAAATATTTAAGTAAATGCTCTGTTTTATAATAAACAGTATTAAACAACATTTTCTGGCCTGAATGTCCAAGAAATTTTCATATAAAATTTTCATCCTCCGACAGGAATCAAGCCTGTATCCTATACGGAACCGTCATATAGCCTGACATGCCTTAACCGTTTTGGCCACAGAGGAGCGTCTGGTTAGCAAGGTCAATTTTACTGTCTTTAAACTTTAATCTTCCATGAATCTCTCACGTACATTCATATCTGCTCATGGTGTATCAAATGTAAACAAATGACATCACACATTATATATACATATATATATGAATATATATATATATATATATGTATAAAATGTGGGAATTTATAATTTAACATAAATAAAGTATAATCTGTACACATTGTTGTTTAAGTCAGAAACATATATTTAACACAAGCAAATATATGTTGAAACATCTCCACATTTGAAATTATTAAAAATCATTTATTTGCTAGATTTGAAGTTGAACACCTAATTGAAAAAACACTCATTCTGTGAAGAAAAGTGAACTCAAAACAGGATTCAAATTCAATAAATATAAATTCCTGAAATGATCCGGAGGAGTTGGAATTTTTCATTTTTATGTATTTTTGTTTTTTTCAATCAATCATTGATTGATATGACAACAGAAACGGATTCATTAAAATGGAATCCAGATGTGAAACTTCTTTGTCAATTAAGAAGTGTACCCTATCAAGGGACATAATTCATGTTACACAGCAGCCATGCTATTTTCATGCAAAAGCTTAAAAAATAAGTTTAAATATGTCAGAATTTTAAAAAAGGCTTTTCTTTACTGAAAACATATGTTTGAATTCTACATATCTGATTTTATAGTCATAGTAAGATATGAATATTTTCAATAAAAACTCACTTTAGTCTTTATTGAAATTTATTGAATTTGGGTTACTTTTAGTTTGTAGTAAAAATTGATAGAATCAAAAAGAGGCAGTTGAAATTTGTGGAACACATAAAGAGGAAAAAAGGCTTGTTGAGTGGGCAGAGTGAAAGAGTAAGCAAGCTACAAATGTGTAAATGGAGGTATGATAAGGAAACAAACATTGCTTAAAGCTACAAAGGATAGGAAGTGACAGGACCATGATCGCACATGTACTGAAAGGACATGGTACAGTAGAGAAAACATGTAACATAAAGGGTTACAAACTTTTTGTATAAATGCTATGAATTACTAATGGGGAAAAAGATCTTGTCTGTGTTTAGTGGGATTCAAAGGAAATTATTTATTATGAATTGCTACAACGTGAACTGTTATAGAGTGAGAAACTGGCTTGTTTGAAAGACACTCTGAAGAAAAGAAAATCTTTTACTAGGCAATAATCGTACGATATATTAATGTTTATTTTCACGGTGCTGTTTTAGTAAAATCTTTTGCATGCAGGGTATCCTGCCACTGGATCGGTATATACAATCCCTGAACACCCTGACCAGAGAGGACCCAAGTCTGACTGGTTTCCTGGGCATTGCTTTGTGACCCTCACTATATTATCAACATTAACTCTTTTCTACCTACATTTATATACACTACAAATTAAACTAAGCATAAGTGATTTTTAAAGGATGAAAAATGTTTGCAGATTTTGACGTCATTCTGCCTTCTTTTTTCGTCCAAATCCATGAATTTGTTTTGCCCATGCTAAGTTTTGAAAAACACGGAATATAAAATTCACTATTTTCTATCCATAATGTTGAATGTTTTAAAATTATTCAACTTTTTAAAAAGAAAAAAAATCTCAAATTGATGTTAAAAATTGTCACAAAACATTGTCAATTTATTTAAGATTGAATGACATGTCTCTAATTTGTATTTAGATACTGTTGTAACCTAGAAAAGGTTAGTGAATGAGGAATAACCAAAACAGAGGTTGGAAATTTAAATGGTAATCTTTATAACATCAACAAAATACAATACTTGCCAGTGGCATGAAGTAGGTAAACCAGTGGTGGACTACTTAGACAGCATATTACCCCCACTTACAGTTGTGTCTAACGTATTTATGAGGATTAGGACATGCCATTATTGTTCATATGTACAGTATATAACAGATACATTGTATTTATTTTCCGTTTTTCTAGTTGAATTGTTCACCTACATTGTATATGATCCATTATTGTACATAATTAGATTATAATAAAATTTGTATTTTATATGAATACCACCTTATGAAAACTGAAATGTAGTAGAGTGAGGTGCCCCATATCAGAGAGTGGGGGGACTGTATCATTGATTGGAAGGGGCATGAGACCCTTGCACCAGCCCAGTTCTGCAGTCTCGTCTGCTTCAAGTTCAATATTTATTTCAGTCTATGCTGCACTCCCTGCCTGTTAAATATTTCTAAAAATTCAAGATATAAAAATGTCTGGAAGGATTCTGCAAATTAAAGTACAAATTGTTCTTTTATGATGGTATACACAATTCTCCTGAAAATGATATAAAATCAAAGAAAATTCTTTGATGAATGAATAATGATGATATAAATTTATATGAATAAAAAAGATCTTGTTAAAAAATGGTGGAAGTGTCTGCCTAAAGCTCACAGTAGACACGTTTTAAATTTGAAATTAATAAATATTAAATACTATAATTAAATTATATATAATTTAAATTTAAATATGCCATATCGCATTAAAACACTGGTTCCTGTACAATCACCGAAGTTAAGCAATGTCAGGTTTGGTCAATACCTAGATGGGTGACCACTTAAGAATACCAGAGGCTGTAAGCTTAGATATGTAGGTGGTGCAATAGATAATGGCTCAGAATTGTTAATTGGAGAGCTGAGTTCCAGCTATGGGTTAATTAGCAAGACTTGTATTACAAAATCATTATTATCTAAAAAAATAAATACTTTCAATCTAAAATTATTTTCTGGCTTTAAATAACCTGCAACAGGTTGATAATCCATAAAACAATAAATCAATAAATTAAACATATATTTGCACAGTTAACATGAAGTAAAGAAACCCACAACCAGTGATGTGCGCATTACTTGAAATCACTTATTCAAATAAATTTAAAAGGAAACTGCTCTAATCACCTGCGATAACTTTTTTTGCTTTCATTTGCATGGCTAATGCTACCTTCCAGGAGAGTAATTCATTGTGTGGTCCACTAACCTGAAGTGAAAAGATTATATTGAATCAATTGCTAGGTCTGCCACTAGGAATATTGGCTCACTGTAACATGCTAGACAATTTTTCTCATCAAAATCTATCTTACACATTTATAAGTCTACCATTCACTCGTGCATTGAAGATTGCTGTCACATCTGGTCTGGTGCTTCTGCTATAAAATTCTTGATAAAACACACAAAAGAATCTGCAATGTTATTGGTTCTGATCTGACATTTTGTCTCCAGTCACTTTCCCACTGCCGTAACATAGCTTCCTCATGCCTTTCCTATAAATATTTTTTTATGGTAATTGTTCTGATGAACTTTCATCCTTGGGCACGTAGACTTTATGAATTTAAGTGCAGTACTAGATTGGTAGCAAGGTCTCATCATTTTACAGTTAAAATGGCTAAATGTAACCCTAAGTTCTATGCTAACAGTTTCTTTTCTTGCACTTCTCATTTATGGAACTCTCTTCCAGTTTCTTACTTTTCAACTTTGATATTCAAAAATGCAAAATTCAATTATTACCTTCTGTTTTCTTAATTCCTGTTCTTTTATTGTCCTCTCTCTTTAATAATGTTTTCTTTTTCACATATTCTCTCACACTCAGTAACACCTTGTATTTTACTAGCTTTATTGTGTTGCTTGTGAAATCATTAAAAAATTATCAGATAGCATTGAAAATGTACAAAATCCTCAAGAAAAATATTCAAATTACCATTACATTATATTTATATGACAAATTTATCTAATGAATACCTATGTGGGCTTTTTTAATCTGTGATGAGATGTTTCATTAATAGTATATATTTGTTTATTCCTTCTTAACTTCATTCATGACACAGCCTCACAAATTTCAGGATGAAAAACAACCCAAGTGCTTTTAATTTACTATCTTTTCTACTGCAGATCTTTGAATTTTGACTTGAATAAATTTACTTTAAATAAAATCTGTAAATAAATCTATATATAATAAAGTGGATAAAAGTAAATTTTGGTTGCTGATGTTATTAATTGTCCAAAGGAAGAATTTAGCTGTAATATTCTGATATCTTTGATTTTGATGCCCAAGATATGCAACCAGCAGAGTTTGATGAATTGGACAAGAAACAAAGATTTACCATTCTTCAGCTGCCACTTTAAGAATTAACCTTGGCATTTTGATATTCCCATCAGGATTGATGAGGAAAACATTATGGACAAGTTGATCAAACCAGATTTCAAATCCTCTAGTCTCTGCACCTGACTTCTGACCTTTTTTCAGTTTATGACAGCAGAGGAAAGCAGAGAAGAGTTGTGGAGCAAATGAGTTGAACTCCTTTCTACATTCTGTAACCTCTTGCACAGCTGTGACCAAAACTATGATAAAATATCCTTATGAAGTATAAGAAAGTGATGATTGCTGAGGGTGAAACAAGTGGGGAGGGGGTCATCTGATACTGATATTCAGTAATGAGACCTGAAAGAACCACAAGATACGACATTCAAAGCAAAAGAAAAATTTGAAATATGTAAATTTAATGTATTAGATCCAAACAAAAATCCTTAGCATTTTTTAAGTGATTTTCAGAAACAATATTTAGATATTTATACATAGATTTATTCAACCATGTATGTGCTATTTTGCTTCACTTACTCTCATTATCTTTGAAACATCTTCATAATTCTATTTCCCCAGAACTTGGCATTTTAGGGGAAAGGGTGATAAACTAGTCTAGAAAATTTAAATTCTTCCAATTAAAAGAATTTTGTAATGACTGAAAGAAGTTGTAATCCAAAAGTGCAAGGTTAGATGTCTAAGGCAGATGTTGTCAGACATCCCAGCCAAACTTTACCAATTTCTGCTAGATTTGCAAAATGATATGAGTTCTGAGATTGTTCTGATAGAAGACAACACCCTTCAAATTTGCCAATTCCAGATGCTTTTCATCAAGAGCTGCCTTTAATTAGTCCAATTGGGAACAATACCTGACTGAAATCAATGAATACCTTTGCAGTAGGAGCTTATAATACACAATTATAATACACAATCTCAACAGATACACACTTGTCCTGGCTATGATGATAAACTACATCCATGTCCTGAGTAAGACATTAAACTACATCCAACAGCAAGGCCTCTGATTGTATGTTTAAGGAGTGTGGAACCGCCTCTTAATTGCTGGTGTTCCCAGGTCCACCTGTTAATGAACTTGACCTACCCCCGTTAAAGTCAGATAATATAAATCAGTATTTATACACAGTGCTTCTTGGGTAGCAGTCCATTATGGTCCCATGTTTATATATAATTTTGATAAAATAAATCCCTATTAATCATTATTAATAATGGTATTTTCATTTTAGTTAATCGATTTTGATTTCTGTATGCATCAGATTTATTTAGCAAGGTGATCTTAAAAGGACTAGAAGTCCTACCAGGATTTATTACTGGAGAGCACAATCTTAACAACATATAAGGTATAAAGATGACACAATGTTAATGGCAGTCATAGAAAAAAACTGCAGAAACATTCAAACAAGGTAGTAAAGGAAAGTGAGAAGAAAGGACTAATTACCAAATGTCTGGTCACTAGCAAAAGGGGCAGCCAAAGATTTGAACTATAAATTGGAAATGTCAAAATCAAGTATAGAAATGTAACTATCAGGGAAATGTTCTAACAGAGTACAGAAAATGGGATACCGAAATCTGAAGACTTTTTCAAAAGCTAAACAAAATATTAAGAAACAGGAAAATTTCATTAAAAACAAAAAAAAGAGAGCTCAACTGCTATGTAATATAAATTTTCCTATATGGCAGTGAATGCTTAAGCAACAGAGATGTGATTATACAGAAGTATACTGAGAATACCATAGACAAAGCATGTGAGCAACAAGGAAGTTTTTAAGGAGAATGTAAATGAAAAGGATACTTTTGCTTTTTGAAAAAGACAGTTGAAATTTCTAGGAAATATAATGAGGAAAGAGGGTTTGGAAAATTTGAGACTTACAATGGATCTGTTGGGATTGCTATGAGTTTGAATTTGTTATCAGAAGGTTTTAATATTAAGATGGTTAGTTTACGGGCATGTTCACCATATTAATCCACAACAATATAGAATATAGGCATTCAAAACGAATCAATCACAA
The DNA here is from genome assembly GCA_964036315.1 of Acanthosepion esculentum. NCBI lineage: Eukaryota > Metazoa > Mollusca > Cephalopoda > Sepiida > Sepiidae > Acanthosepion > Acanthosepion esculentum. The sequence goes on along the minus strand of OZ038480.1, from coordinate 61,636,307 downwards.
GGCAGTTGAATAAGAAACAACGGTAATTAAGGTTTCAATAAAACAACAGACATTTATGTACAATTAATATACAATTAGAAAACTTGTGGTTTGATAATGCAAGAATTGGCCATGTATAAATTGGGTGTCTTATTGATTTACAGTTCAAAATTGTTCATGTGTTAAAGAACTGGTCAAATAGAGTAAAATGGAAAATATTACTTATACAGAAATTTGTGTAGTTTGTGTGCGTGATTAAAGTAGAGTATAAATGTCTTAATTTTCTAGAGTTGTTTACCTTGGATTGTTCTGCATTTATCTTTTGTTAAATACAATTTCTATTTTAGTAATGTGTAAGAACACTTTTCTTAGAAAGTTTAAGTGAATTTTGAGAGAATAATGTTGGTGTTTGAGTCAGCAGTTGACGCACAAAGTTTCTTAAATCAAAATAGTGACACGCATGGATTCATGTGGCATCTCTCTGAAGCTAAGTGACTGACTGGTGAATTGGGTCGAAATGGTCCTTTTTATTTGTTTAGGCTCCATGGAACTGGGCGCGAAAATAGGTTTTTGACAATTGTTACACATTTTGGTGTTGTCTCAACCAATAAAAAGTCGAGATTTGCAACATGAGGTGTTGGTTGGTTAAAACTGATTCTGATGGAAGAGTGTATTTTATCTCGGGGGTGAGTAGAAAATATGGACAATTCTATCAGATCTTTCATCCTTTAAATATATGTTTTATGAATATTGGTGATATAAAGAATTATGTCTGGTGGCTACTTGTTTTTTGGATGCAAAAATATTTAACACTGCTCTTGTTTTTTTTTTTAAATTAATCATACATTTTCATTTTTTACAGGTAAGTGATTCCTTGATTGCTGGCACAGACTTGCAAAATCAGAAATAGGTAAATGATAAACCATTATATTTCTTTGCTATTTAAAGAAAATCAACATAAAATCAATATTAACAGTCTTGATATATATGAATGAAGAACATTTCTCTCTTTGTTTGCACATACATATACATATATATATATATATGTATACCAAAATAAAAAACACTAAAATAAAAATCATACATATTAAAAAGTGTGCACTTTCAAGTAAGAAAAATCAAACCTGTAGAGCGATTTAATATCTTAAAAAGATTAAACACTGACCAGAAAACTACCGTGGTTTCGACCACAAAGGTCTCGTCAGGTGGTTTACTCAGCGAATTCATAAGAGACAACATGAGAACTTAAATGGCTTAATGCATCACCAGAAGTAATGTGGGGAGTGGGAGTGGGAGTGGGAGTGGAAGAAAAATGAAGGGCAGGAAAAAAGATTCTTTTCCCAACTTCCTTCGGGTTTGTATAGCCCCAAAGGTAACTTCCTGATGTGCCTACATTTGGCCATGATCTCAGACCCTCCCATTCAACAACTCAGCACTAGCCTTACACACTGCAACAGTCAGCCCTAACCCCAACACAGCCCACATGAGATGCCACCCACCCCACTGGCCCCAACATTCTGGAAAACACTCCAAAGTCTGGCCCTCACTCACTCCCCTCCACGGAGCTCCAACAGTAGTTCGCCAGCCTTGCACTGAACCTGCACTCTGGCACTCCAAATGACAAGGACACCACCTCTTTCCAAATCAGCCCCGAGTGCAACCAATGTATTTTTTTGCAATGCCACTGCCATTTTCTACCTTGGTACAATACAACATACCTCATTTAACCCTTTCAAGTCCCCTGGGACGTATATGTACAACAGATGTTTTCAACACGTCCTGCAGGACATAATTGTCCCCAAAACACATTGATATGGTATAAAGCAGACATAGTGTCCCATTGCTATATTCATAATAATACATTCAATAATATTATTTTTCTAAGTCATTTAGATATGTCTACTGAAATGAACAATAATATTTTTTGCTATATACATCAATTACATGAATGTGGACTTGAAAGGGTTAAAGGGCATACAATTACATTAATATATATTTTTTATCCTACAATTATATTATGTATGAATAAATATACATATCCCTCACCGCTAGCATGACACAATTTTATTTTTATTTTAAATTTTATTTTTTATTTTAATATTTACTTTTATATTTACTTTTATATTTATTTTTAACTTTTAAGTTTTTTAATTTTTAATTCATCTTTTAATTGTTATTTTTAATGCTAATTACAGTCCATTTTTAATATATTACTATTAAATATATATTCATGTTTTAATAAGAACAAGTAATCTCTCTTTAATTATATAATTTTTAAAAATATTAAAATATGAATATTCCCCACTGAGATATATAATTTTTTCTTTTTTTCTTTTTACATAGATATATAAATTCTGCTTATATTAATTGTCAAATATAATTTTTAAATTTTTAAATTAAAAAACTGTAATCCCAGCATAATATATAACTACACCAACATCATGATAACCAGATATATTATAATTCAAAATTGTGTCAATTCAAAATTGCCATCTAAATTACACAAAAAACACTGACATTTCATTTAACAGATATATTTACCAAAATTACACAAAAATATCTTGAAAAATTAAAGAGTGAATTTATTCAATAAAATTACTATTCGCTTCAACCACAACCTCCAGATGACATCAGAATTTCCTGCATCTCTTTTGGATGCTCTCCTTGCTTGAGTTGGTGAATGCTGCCATAATCCTTGCCTTCAGTTCATCTTTGGTTTTACAAGGAGTTTTTTTGGTCTCTCACTCAACTGTGCCCCACACATAATAATCTAGGGAGTTAGTGGACAGTTGTAATGGGTGATGTGGTCACAAAAATTGTCTGACAGCCATGACTGGGTTCTGCTTGTGTGGCATGGTGCAGAGTCCTGTTGCCATACATATGGTCTTGCAGCAACCACCCTCTTGACCCTGGTCAGCATGACCTTCTCAAAGCACTTGATGTAGGCTTCTGGCATGAATGCTAAGAAGTACAACATGCCATTTTCAAATTTCTGGCAGAGTGAATTGCATCATGGTGCTCTTTTTCTCACAGACAATGCCAAATGACCCTACTATACTGTGCCATTGACAAAGTCAAAATCAAACAATGTGCATGCATGAAATTAAAAATATAAAATGGCAACAATTTACCCATGGCTCCCTGTCTAAGTTTGTGTGAAGATAATGAAACAAAATGGAAAAGCTGAGAGTATTTGTTCCCTCTAGCTTCTTCAGGTTAGAATGAAAGTATAACAAAATCATATGTATGGAAAAATGCATTGGGATATCTGAGAATAAGCAGGGAACATAAATCAATTTTCCTGTTTCTTAATACATTGCTTAGCTTTTGAAAGGCATCTTTTGCTATCCCAAGGCACCTTCAAGTTTCAGTATTACACCTTCCTTCCTTTGTTAAATCAATTCCCAGATATTTAAATTGTTGTACTTGTTTGCTCTCACCAATTTGTAATTTTTATATTGAACTGGCTTAAATTTTTTTTCTGTTCTGTGATTAACTTAAAAAAAACTGAAACTGACCAAGTTCTTATCGGGGCCAAAACAACATCTTTTATCATTTTGACCTTTAAGTAGCTGATACTAATCAGAGACATATTCCTCCTACAGGAGTCTTTTACTCCTTTAAATGATAGGCTGCAATTGAAAGCTAAATACCTCCATCTACCCTGGTTTGTGATCAGAATTTACTTTGTCTTCAGTTAACTGCTGACCAAAACTAATGAGCCCAAGAGCCAAATCTAAAGAGTAGCTACACAACAGTAGGCTTTTTGAAGTCAGAGTTCTTAATTTCCTTAGGTAATCAACAATAAGAATGAATGAAGCCTGCTAATGATGAATAAGCTATTCATAGATCTGATCAGCTGAGCATCGATTTTTCCTTTGTAACTATTTAGACATTTTTTTGCTATTTTTTTCTTTCAAGTTGCAGGTTAGTTTGATGCTTCCCAGTACAGAACACAAAATCAGTTAGTGGAGTTCAAATTTCAAGTGAGATATATTTACTTCCAAGTAACACACTTAAAAAAGGCATGAATCTATTTCTCCCTGTCCCATTTCTAGATATCTTAACAAGACATGATGGTTGACACAGAATTTTGGAAAATCATTCCCATATCTAATTTACTTGTCTAACCATTAACAACATAGTCAAGTTTGACAGGGTCAAACATATAATATATATATATATATATATATATATATATATATATATATATATACACAGGGTATCTATAAAGGTTTGTGTGCACTTTAAAAAATTTTTAACTTTATTTGTATTTGCGATAGAAATAATCTGTAAAAAAATGTTATAAAGTTTAATGTACCTAGTTTTAAATATAGCTAAAATAACTAATGTGATTTCAGGCATTACTGTAAATCAGTTGGCAAATGATTTCTGTGAACTGCAAAATCATTTTACCCTTTGTATTGTTAATGATGGAGGACATGTGGAAACTTAAATAAACCTTAAAAATATAGATTTACTTCTTTCTAATCCTTTTTACAAATTATTTCTATTGCAAATACAAATAAAGTTATAAATTTTTTAAAGTGAACACGAACTTTATGGACACCCTGTATATTATAATAATAATAATAATAAATTAAAATAATGTGTGACAATTACGAGAATTTTATCTTGAATTTTCTTGATTTATTAAATAGTATGCATATACATACATATATATATATATGAGTTTGGATTGAGGAATCAGAGATCCAAGTTCAATTTTCCAGTCAAGTTCATTACATTCCATTCACTTATGTTGAGTAAATGAATGGAAGAGTATAAGCTATTCTTGGGAAAAGGTTTGAATCCATATCTTCTCCCCTCAACTATGGGTAAATAGCAGGACACACTGTCCTATAGCCTTAGGTGGCAACAAGTTTAGTAGAAGGATGACTCTGAATTCAAAAATTGATGAGGGCCATTTGGGGACCTTGTGGTAGACTGTGCACTAATTCTCTGTATTTGGCTCTTCCAAAAAGTGTTCTCAGTTTTACACAAGCCTTCACCACTATAATCAAATCCTATGTGCAGTTGTCTGGCTATTTAGTTCAAAGAACTCGGCTGTTGAACCCTCATATATGAAAAAGTGTCTAAGAGGACACTGCTGAATCTAATACCAGTTGGACAAGGTGCTAACAACTTCATCCTTTACAATCTTACTTGCTCCGGAAACCAAAGCAACAATGCCTAACATGCAAAAGCTGTTGCCATATTCCCCACTTCAAGTCTATTATTATTATTTCCTTTCATTTCTGTTGTATACTCATTTCCTTCCAGGTTCTAAGTAAAGACCTATAGTCGGAAATGGCATCATGACATTTTCCACTGAACAATTTTGAAAAAAAAATTAAAACAACTTAAGATCACATGCATTTTATATAGAGTCCTTTGTGTGAACTGTACTTTTGAGAACAATTTTTTGTATTTCTCTAAGGCATGGGCTTCCATTTTTTAAATTTCCACTTCAAGATCCTTCTATTTTGATAGTTTTTTTCAAAGATACATTATAGTCTGCAGGAATTACCATATCAATAAGAACATACTTTTTTGTGGTCTTGGATCACTATGTCTGGGTGATTAGCTTTGGCCCATCCTGTCATGCCATGATTCATACAACCTGATACAAGATGGTCAACTATTTTTGGATATTCATCACAGAATGTAAATTTGGGATTAATACAATTTTTCAGTATGTTTGCTCGGAAATTTCTGATTAACAAGTATGGATCCTGAGCAGCAAGAAAAAAACCTTCAGTTTCAGTTTTGAATCCTGTGTTACAGGTGGTATATAGGCCCGCAAACAGATATTGAATGATAGAAGACAACAACAGACAAAGACTTGAGTAAAAAATATATTGCCAAGTTTATTGTCATTAAAGAAAATACATCAACAAAAATAAGGTTACAGTGCACTAGGCAAAAAATATCTCTGCTGTTCATGTAGAGGAGAGTTGCCCTGAAAAGGACAGTCTTGGTAGTCATTGAAAAGTGTTGCTCTGAAAAGGAGAGTTTATCACATATTGTTGATGTTAGCAAAGATGGCTGGCTGGAGATGATTGGAGCACTGGCTGATGGCGAACTGGTGCTGAGGCTGATAATGATGGCTGGCTGGAAATGTTGCTGTTGATGGTGAGAACTGTGGGTAGTCTATTGGAACAGATACTACACTTTAATCCTAGTAATTCCAATTCAAGCTTTGAGGCCGTTTTATATCTTGAATCAGTTATGCAACAATTGCTGGTTAAGCTTTTTAAAAAACGTGGGACTGCTGATAGGTTACAACACAGGCACTATGTGACCACTGATGGTTATTATTATTATTATTATTATTATTATTATTACTATTATTATTATTATTACTCTTACTATTATAGATGCCAATATAGATAAATGTATATTATTGTAAGTCTGTCTGTCTTGACATGTGTTACTGAGTGCATGTTTCTCTTTTATGTCAGGGAAGATGGAAAACTGCTGAAGGGGAAAAACACAAAGGCTAAAAGGGAAAAATAACAATGTATTCATAGAAAAAAGAAATTCCCAATATATCTCTTTATACAGGAATTATCTGTGTATATATGAATGTATTTCTGTGTGTGCATGAGTGTGCACATGTAAACATTTATTGATCAAAGAGACAACTGTAATGTCTTTTTTTGCATTTTATTTTTAAGTCTCTCTGCATTTCACCAATAAGCTACATCAACATTTCAAATTATTGTTGTCCATCTTTAAGACATTAGAATTATTCTTCTCTTGAATGTTTACATTTTATGTAACACACACACACACACACACACACACACACACACACACACACACACACATATTAATCATTTCAATCTGAGCAAGGCGGGAATGTCAAGGGGTTACAGGGAGTGAAAGTAAGAGAAAAGAATGAGTATAGGGAGGATTGAGGAAAGGACAAAAAATGGGCAGGATTTGAGAAGATAGAAGATGGATTGACATTGCATTTGAATTTTTTTATTAAAGTTATCAGGAAAGGAAGCAAACAGAAGGGAGTTCTAAAGGCAGGAAGTATGAGAAAAGAAACTGTTGGAATAGAAGTGGTGGTTGCATTTAGCTATTTCAACAGTAAATGGGTGGGACCTAGATGCCAATCTAGTAACATGATTAAATTTGTTAGAGCAGTTGCCATGAAAATATTTGTAGAAAAGACAGAGAGAAGCCACATCAGGTTGGTGAGAAAGTGACTGAAGTTAAGATGCCAGGTCAGAATCGATTGCATTACAGATCTTTCTTTGGATTTTGTCATGAACCTTGAGATGAATAGCTGGTATATATATATATATATATATATATATATATAAATATAAAAGTGAACATAGAAGTCAACACTTAGAGGTGACAGTCTGTTTCATGCCTAGCATGAAACAGACTGTCGCCTCTAAGTGTTGACTTCTATGTTCACTTTTATATTTACACATGATCTATCTCTGATATTGAGCACTTTATCCCATAAATATAGCACACTTTAAGACTATATTTCTTCATATATATATATATATATATATATATATATATATATATATATAAAGGTAAATATATAAATTGCACATACAGTTCTGGTGTTATTGGAATAGTGCTAAATATTATATATCACAGCTATAAACTATATATATTAATAAATATACATATTACCCTGCACCATATATACTGAACTCTTCTGGCGTTTTTGATGTATGAAGGTCAAGCCACTCAGTTCCTAGGAACCAACATCAAGACACCTGCATATATGATTTGATTATAGTGGTGAAGGCTTTGTGCAGAACCAACCACAATTTTTGGAAGAGCCGAATACAGAGAACTGGTGTACATGACACATGGTCCCAAAAACAACCTTCCATAGGTTTTGAATTCAGAGTTCTCCTTCTTGACCAGATGCCATCCAAGGCTATAGAACCAAGTCTGTCTTACTCCACCATGATTCCATATATATATATATATATATATATTCAAATTAATAAATAATGCAGTTTAATTAATATTGTAAAATAGATATTCAAAGAATAAATCAATAAAGTTAATGTAATTAATTGCAAATTCACTTTGCTAACAAATTAAGAAGACATTAACTTACTGACCACTCACTAAACGACGCGATCCTTGTTTTTATTAATTATACCTATTGCTTGCAAGTACTTTCAGTGAAAACCTTCACCCCCTTCAAGCATAGATGTCATTTTTTCCTCAATTTCAGGTAAAAATTACAAGTATCGCATTCATTTTTATCTTGGAATTTTTGCCCAACATTACCTGAAACTGAGGAAAAAAATAACAGCTACACCTGAAGATGGTTTATATATATATATATATATATATATATATATATATATAGTTTTAAGGGCAAAAGTGCTCAGTATCAGAGATAGAACTTATGTAAAAATGAAAGTGAACACTGAGGTCAACACCAAGGAGCGACAGTCTGTTTCATACTTGAATGCAATCTTCAGGCCATCTCTCTCATATATATATATATATATATATATATATATATATATATATATATATATATATATATTAATTTAAAGAAAAAACAGAACACCTTAAGGCTCCATGTAATAATTTATTTCACCATAGCCCTTTTAAAGGACGCTGGATCATCAGACATCACTTCCAAAAGGTGAAACAAAAAATGAAATGAAAATTCACACTTTTGACAGGTAGTATTAAGCTCATGTAATTTAACAGAGAGGGTAGTGAGGAGTGGTGTGAGAGACATGATCGAGTTTAGAGAGGGTTTATTTTAATATTTCTATCTATGATACTTAGTATTAGGGGAGGAGGGACCAAACATTGACCTATTTAATCGGTTAACTTAACAGAAGTGATATATTGAAAGGGAAGGGGGAGGAGAGAGAAAAAATAAAAAGAAAAAAGAAAGAAAGAAGGGGGAAGTAAAGAGAAAGAAGCTGTAATTAGGTTTTACAAAGGAAGAGGGGGGTATATTTTTAGCAATTTATGTGAAAAAACAGATTTTAATGTTTGATAGTAATTTAAATGTTTAAAAATCCATGAAGATATTTATATGATGCTTGCTAGCAATTTAAATATTTTACTTTTTACAAATAATTTAGGGATTTAATATGAGTTAAATAGTATATTTAAAAACACATTCATAGATAATACATTAAATAATTTATTTAAAATCTAACAGTTTACTGATAGTAATCTTTTAATATTGTAAATGATTGTTAAGGTAACATCTCTATCAGTTTGAATTTAATTCATTAATGTAATTTGTAAGTATTTTTAGATGGGTAATCTTTTTTACTTAAAGTTTAGGTTTTAAATTAAGATGGAGTAATATTTGAAGGCAATATTAAAGATTTAGTTTTATCATATATATATATATATCTCTCTCTCTATATATATATATATATACATACACTTCTGTAAATCTCACATATACATATGTTCATTTACATGTGCAATTACACACATAGGCACATACACCCTGTGTGTATATATATATATATATATATATATATACACACACTGGGTGTAACTGAAAAATTGTCCAAATTGTGTAAAAGCATAATTGCCCATCCCACAAAATGTTTAATATCCAAAAAACACTAAACTAATTGAGTTTCTTTTTTCCAAGTTTTCAGGTAAGATGATTAGACATCTTGATACCATTTGTAAGAATCACTGAAAAAAACTTTGAGTTATTCAGCTAGAAAGAGAACAGGTTAAAATCATTTTGTGTCAGCCCCACTACGTTTTCCCAACTGAGCAATGGTGAGAGGAAAAAATAATTCAGGCCTTCAGTAATGGTACCAACGCTCATACTCTGGCTCCCATCTTCAGTCCATTCAAAAACCATCAAGAGAACAGTGAATAAGTTTAAAAAAGAGGGAACAGTGGAGAGGAAAACTGGATCAAGAGGTCACGTCAGCAAGAGGGATCATTATTTCAACTTAGAGCTAAAGAGATCAATTACAAAAGATCTAACTCAATCCATAAGACGTTTGGCATGTGAGAGAGGAGTTTCAACTACGACAGTACAAAGAGCAGTGAAAAAGACTTGAAAAATGAAATCGTACATGAACCATGTAAGGCACCTAGTTAGAAGTCTAAAGAGGGTGAAGATCATCTTGAATAAATTGGAAAATGATCCTGAATAATATATATATATATATATATATATATATATAGATTTTAACTTTATATCAGTCCTTCATGAGCTTCAGATCTTTAGCTATGTTAATTAATGATGAAGTTTTCATTTTTGTTTATGATCGATTTCATGCATACACCCACTACAAATCTGTATAGGTCTCTGCGTAAGTATCATAAAGCTTTTGGCAAGATTTGATACAAATTCTCTGTTCAATTTATTTTCTCTGCCATGGTCACTTATGGAACCTCTATGGTCTAGTGAGATGACCACACTCTAAACACTTTCCTTCCAAACACTTCTATAAACAGCAGAAATGAGCAAGAATGTTATAACAGTGTGTATGCTTGACAGAATTCATGGTCAATATGTGCCAAGCAGATTCACACTGAATAGTTTAGCTCTGTTACCATAGCAACAGGCCTGATACCTTTTGATCATACCTCATATATGTGGGTTGTATCTATCAAGATATAGGGAGATCTTAATACATAGGGAAAATAGGTCATTAGATACTTAAATTATACAGATAATTTATACTTTAAAGATAATCTAATCCAGAGTAGAAAGATCATGTTGCACAAATTTCCTAAACAAGGAGAGCTTATCTATCCCAAAGTCATCATTGAAAATTATGGTTTTTATCTCAAATTGAACATCAATACAGTTTCTTCAGTCATGTATGCATATGTATGTATGTATATATATGTATATATATGTATGTATATATATATATATATATATATATATATATATATATATATATATATATATATATATATATATACACACTAATAATAAATATATATTTTGTTACTCATTGTTCAGCACAAGAAAATGTATATTTATTATTAATATAAATTTTAGTTTTGTTATTATACATCGTTTGTTTTATTACCACTAACACTTACTATGCACTACTATATACACTGTGTAACAAATTATTAATGAGGTGACAATTTTTCATTTTGTCCAAGAACTATATGCTGGAATTTAACAAAATTTTCACAGAATGATGGCAACAGTTATATACGCATGCTGTGTAGAAACTGTAAGGTTCTTCACAAGTGTAAACAAACCGTGGCCATTTGTATAAGTAACACAATACTTCAGTGTTGTAAATTATTAATGAATGACTTCATAATCATGCAATTATGGATCACAGTTGTGACTTAACTGCTTCTGAGAAGTCTGTTATAACATCTGAACTTGCAAAAGGTAAATCAATATTAGAAATATCCAAAATGATTGGAAGATATCACCAAACTCTGAAAAGGTTTGTTGCACCTACTATGAAGGTATAATAAGGGTCAGTCAAGGGGTGTTTCCCAATGTTCTCTGTCACAAATTAAACATGAAGCTCTAAATAATCCAGGCCTGACCAGCAGAGAACTTTTCAGGTGCACTGGAGAAACAACTGTGCCCGGAACTACTCAATGTCGTCTTCTGAAAAAGGTCTGGATATCACTGCAACCAGCGACAACACCTCCATTGAAAAAAAGACATGTAGAAAATGCATCAGAAATAGATAGAGGATAACATGGAGGTTTTGTTCATGAATGAATCTCATGTTACCACTGATGGCCCTGACAGTTGGAGCAATAGTTGGGTCAGAAACAAATGACATCATCATCAATGATTGAGATGCCAACAAGGAGGAGGTGGTATTATGATTGGGGCTGGGATTATTGGAGGTATCGTGGTTGGTCGGTGGAAAATGCCTGACAGTACCAAAATGACTGCAGATGCTTATGTCGCCCTCCTGAGAGAGCACCTTAAACCTTGGTTAAGAAAACAAAGGATCACGTTAAGCAGACAAATCAAATCAAATCAATCATTATCTATCCCTCTTATCCTCATAATCTCCACTTCCTACCACCTCCTCTTTCTTTTGTCACACACCTCATTCATCATTGCCATTTTAAGATTGGTTTGGTTGACTTTGTTTAGCAGCATTTCAACCTTTATTAACCTATTTAATGCCGAAATCTAAATATCTTGTACACAATTTTATGGCTTCATATGTATATGGATGCAATTTTATGCCTTCAACTACAGATATTTTGTGCATAATTTTATACTTTCAGGGCAAATGTATATATTTTTTTAGATATATAGTTTGTAGATGATAAAAATGTACTGCTGGTAATTTTACTATAAAAATGTAATTTTATATTTTTTAGTGTTACATTGTTAGTCATTTTGCTATGGAAATGTATTGTTAGTCATTTCTTTTCTAAAAATACATTGCTGTTATTTTCACTATAAAAATTTATATTTATACTTTTTCATTTTTGGTTAGGGGTTCACTATTTGTCCATAGCTGGGACTCTAGCAGGTGCTACCACCGCACTGTTTTAAGAGTAACCCTCTACCATGAATGGTTCTCGAGCCTTGTATTGAGTAAATTCTTGTATTAAAAAAATTCAAATCATGTGCAAGACTTGGGTTAAGGCCTTGTTTTTCATTCTCTGATGGTCGGTCAAAAGAATAAGGAATAAGTGGAGTGAATAGTTGGGTAATCAATTTTCTTCATAATTACCTTTCATGAAGTAAGTGGCTGTTATGTACATTGCTAGTGTTGTTATCAATATCTGCATTTCATTTTATTCTCAATCACTGGAAATATCATCTCTTCTGATTTTTGTAATGAAAGAAGTGAAATGTCTTTTCTCTAAAAAGAATGCTTTTTCCCCCTCGAAAAGAACAAAACAAATCAATTGATCTTTTTTTATTAAATGCCCAGATATCAGAAAAGCTTTATTCAGGGCAGTAGTTTGTGGTAATGTTAACATTTTCCACATCAAAATATTACACACACACACACACACACACACACACACACACACACACACACACACACAAAAGAAAGAATTGCAGCTGCTGTTTTGTGTCTAATTCTCTCGCAATGAAATCAATAACAACAAAAATATAACAAAAAACAAGAATAACATATTTTATTGCTGCACACACAGATGGAAAGTTGGACATTTTTTCTGATCATACACAAAGTCAAGGACACACTAAATGCCCAATATAATTGTAAATGAGGTGCCAAACCCCAATCAACTTATTCAGTTACAAAAAAAAACACTCACACATACATGCACATAAAAACAATATATAAGAATTAGGTTCTTGTTACAAGACGCCATATGCAACATCTACTGCATTATTGCGGTGAGGGAATGAGAACCATGGTAATACCTACTTTTTCCTGGAACTTGTTCTGCTGTCCATGCCTAGGGATATCTTGTTCTTTTTTAGTACTATTCAGTTACTGTTTTCCTTACCATAGCTTTTAGCACTAGAATGTATTAAAAAAATGAATCAAAGAAATTTACCTTAAAACCAATAAATAAAACATTTTTATATTAGATGCAGAACAATATAGTAATTTTTATTTTTAAAGTTATGATTACTTGGGATTGTTTTTTGTTTATAAAATGTCTTTATATATTTAAATAAAAAAAATAATTTTAATTGTACTTTTCCTGTGCATACATAATCTGGGTTCATGCCTAATATGGTTACTTAAGCAGAATAGGATAAATATCTATGCTTATGCAAGAATAATGATAGAAATGTTTATAAGCCTTGAAGTAACTACAACCAACAAGAATAACAAACCAGCCTGGGAAATCAGATTAGAAAGACAGATCTGCAAACTTAAATGTACACTTTAACAAAAAATGCACACACACAAAGACTATAGAAAATGCAAAACAAGTAGTACTTGCCATAATCAAGAAAATGAACAGAAAAAAGGCCGGCTAAAGAGGGAAGCTAAAATGGTATAAGCAGAGGATTACTCAGTCTGTACAAAAACTGTATATTCCAAAATAATAAAAGTAGAATTTATAAGGACATAAATGAAAAAGAGGCAAGACAAAAGCAGGCAGGACAATAAAAAAAACTTCTAGAAGGAAATATGGAGGCACCAAAATAAATTAAAGAAAATACCATAGAATTTTCAAGTATCGAAGAAGAATGACATTTAGAAAAAATGTGCCCACCTTAAAAATATATTTTGAAAATATGGACATTGTTTTCACTTGTAACAAGTGAAATCAATGTCCATATTTCCAAAATATACTTTACTGTAGCTTATATACTTTTAATGATTATCTTGTAGTAAACAATATGTGCATACATTTTATGTTGTTCAAAATGCTTATGGGCTGTTGCTATTCATAAAGATTTATCTTTCTTTATGTTTTTTGCCAAAACAGAAAATAGCTAGCAAAGAACCTGCTCAAACTTTTCAGGCTATTTGATAAATAAGTCAAGAAGTCTCCATTATTAACTTTACCTGCTAAAATGGACAATAATGAAATTTACTTTCTTACATGAATCATGAAATATACTTTGTGACTTCAAACAAACAGATGCCAAGAATGATCTTCTGTCTTTTGGCATACGGCCATCATAAACTCTCTTCAATTCAACAAAAAAAAAAAACTTTTTTTCTTCTGCGGTAACATTAGTTGAAAGGGGTGGACCAGTTGCCTCTGGTAAATTCCATATTCATCTGGGTGCAAAGACCCAGGTGCTTCTGCTATGCCACAAGCCTTGTGATGATGGTTGTGCATCCTTCTATAGATCTAGCGTAGGCAAGACCTAAATTGTTTTCCAAGAATTCAGCTAGGGAAAATAAATATTTCCCCCCCCCTCTCTCTCTCTCTCTCTCTCTCTCTCTCTCTCGTTCCTTCTCCACCATAACCCCTCTCTCATTCTTTCACTCTCCTCTTCTACCCTAACCCCTCTCTCACTTTTTAACTCTCCTCCTCAACCCTAACCTCCCTCTCTCTCTCTCTCTCTCTTTCACTCTCCTTTCTCTCTCAACCTCTACCCTAACCCCCTCTCTCCCTCACTTTCACTGCTCTTTCACTCTCCTCCTCCACCCTAACCCTCTCTCTCTTTTTCACTCTCCTCCTCCAATCTCTCTCTATCTCTCTCTCTAAATATTGGCAAGAATATGCTCCCTGGATAAATGACATATAATTTTGCACCAGTGTAATGTGCTGTCTTTTAATTTGTATAAACTCAATCATTGATAACTTGCAGACAGTAATTGGCAAGTGCATATAAGTGTAAAAACTGGCATAGATGTAGGTATATATATATATATATATATATATATATATATATATATATATATATATATAGATAGGTAAATAAACCAATACATACTCAGTACCTTTTTTTAATCACATTACACACAAAGCAAGGCAATAATGCTCCTAAGATGCAAGGGGCTACTGGGAGTGAAAAAGAATTAAAAAAATTTTGAAAGAGCCAGAAACTAAATAGGGAAAAAGGGATAAACCTCTACTCCTGTTCAAAAGATTGGGGAGAAGTGTGAACCAGACAAGAAACAAATCTATCTTCCCCTATTGAGGAGAAAAAAACAATAATTAGTAAATAAAATTCCAGAGTTCAGGTGGAGACATTAGAAGGACAGGAATCCCTCAATTATTGTGACTAATGTGTACATTGGTAACTATAATAAAATCAATTTTCAATTACTATGGTTAAACTGAAGAATCTTTTACCACACTAATCAAATATTATGTAAGCACTAATTGAATTTTGGTACCAATTAGCACACTAATCAAAAACACATTAATCGAATGTGAATTAATTGAGGGATGTCTGTATACACTTGATGTATACTTTAGAAGAAACTGGAAACCCAATCCTAAACAGTAAACAAGGGATAAACCTTTACTCCTGATAATAAGCCAGGCTACCTACATATACTTGTTTTGTGCATGCATAAATGTATTTTTCATACTATTCAGAAGCAAATACACTTATCATATCATAAAGTTTTGTCCATTATATATACATATATATTTGTGTATTTAGGCAACAAATTCTCTTTGAGGCATGTTTGATTAAGTGAATTAAAAACATTATGTCAGCTTATTTTTAGCATAATCCTTTCATATTTACAAATATTTTTCCATGTATTACAATCAAATAAGGCAAGAAATGCACTGTAACAGTGAAAATCACTTTTATTTCCAAGTACTTTTTCTTTCCGCAAATTTTTCATTATGCTTTTAAATGAATGCTCAGCACATTGTCAACCATTTTGCATTTAAAAGTATAATGAAAAATTTACGGTAATGGATAACAATGCATAACTTTGTATAAATACTTATATTAATGAATAACATAAAGTTTTGTATTACTTGCATCCCTGAAGATGATCTTGGAAAGAGATCAAAAGTACTTAGGAAATGAAAATAAAAGAAATTTAAACAGCTATAGCACATTTCTCTCATCCCTTAACATCAATACACAGAAGGTTATTCGTGACTATGAACGGATTTTGTTAAAAATTAGCAGACATAATGTCTGTAATTTATTCAATATATATATATATATATATATATATATATATATATATATATATGATGGTTGGGCTAGCACAAAATTACAAGTCATTAGGACCATGCTGGCCTTGTTAAAAAAAATTGATCATGTCAGATTATGTGGTCTCTTCCAGAAATTGTAGCTATGGTTTGATTTGCATACTTGCAGTATAAACCACAGGTGAACACTGTGGATTGAGTGGGTATCTGCAATAAGGATTTTCTAGCTGCTCTTGCAGATGGTTGTGCTTGGAAACAAGTAGTTGGCCATTATGAGATGTGATTATTTATTTCCTAGAATGACTGCATGACTGCTTTTGAAAATAATAAACACTGCTGAAGAGTGAAGGGAGTTAAAAAAGCAGTGTTATGGGAAAAACCATCATTTTGGCACTCCATCTTATTGTGGTCACGTTTCTATGTTTGCCAAAAATACTTTATAATTTCTCCAATTATTTCATGTATAATGCAAAGTGAAAAGCTTACAAAATCCACAAAACAAAAAATAAACTGCAAATAACATTCATATAACTCAGCACATAATACTACCTGATAACACAATAATGATTGGAATTAAACAGAATTTATCTAGATATACAATTTGTTACAACTACAGACAAACCTCTCAACGGACTAATATGGGTATGCGGTGGTCCATTGAAGCTGATTGTAGATGGGAAAGGATTATTTTTGAGTTATAAAACCTCTATAATAACTACCATTAGTTATGATCATAATGTAAATACTATAAACATGTATATATGGCATAAATAAATATACACTTAATATAGATATATTAATCAAAACAACAAAAATTATAGATTTCTCACAGCTATTTTCTCATGCATGTGTTAATGTATCGTACTTTATATACTGTACACCAGTCTTTGTTTCAATTGAAAAGCTTGCCACCGCCACCAAGCAGTCACTTTGAGAACTAATATGACTTGTTCCGTTAAGCCTGCAAATTTTGAAATAGATCGCTGACAATTTGGAAGTTTTCTTTTCCTGCAGATTTTTTCAATTTTGCCTGCAGATTTTGTCCATTGCATCCAAAGTCCATTAATGGAGGGTCCATATATGAGAGGTACACCAGTCTTTGTTTCAATTGAAAAGCTTGCCACCGCCACCAAGCAGTCACTTTGAGAACTAATATGACTTGTTCCGTTAAGCCTGCAAATTTTGAAATAGATCGCTGACAATTTGGAAGTTTTCTTTTCCTGCAGATTTTTTCAATTTTGCCTGCAGATTTTGTCCATTGCATCCAAAGTCCATTAATGGAGGGTCCATATATGAGAGGTTTGTCTGTACTTAAAAAGCAATAAGAGATTTAATTAACAGCAGCCAACAATAATAACAAACAAAAACTTGAAGCACAAATTTACAAAATAGACTGTAAAAAATATCCCTCACATACATAAGTGAAACATAATGCAATTTAAATTTGTGTTCATATAAACACAAAAGGGATATTTTACAAATATACAATATACTCAACGCAATGTCTAACAATAATTTTGACTCCACTGATACCAAATTAGACAAAGGAGTTGACAATAGACTGGAAGAAGCTTATCAAGCCTTTGTAAGACTTCCCAAGTATATCTGAAGCAATGACAAGGAAAAGATATAAAGTTAAAGGTCTATAATTCTGAGTCTGTCTATATTTCTGAGATGAGGTATTATGTACAGTATTTACATTAGTCGGACTATTGTCCTCATCTTTGTCGCCATATTTGTCACAACGTTTCGGCTGTTGTACGCTCCGGCCTTCTTCAGGTGGTTGGAATTTCGAACCGAACCCTTTATTTCGATCACTGGGGTAGACTGTTCTAGTTCCACGAGCCATGTTTGATGGATGTCAGTTATCAGTTATCTCCTGGTAATTTTCCCTCTGAAAGTTCTCCACTGCCTGAACCGGGTATTGAACTCACCTTCTTTAGGTCTGTCACTGGATCTAACCAACGCCTTTATCCACTGTACCATGTGTCCATGGCTCGTGGAACTAGAACAGTCTACCCCAGTGATTGAAATAAAGGGTTCGGTTCGAAATTCCAACCACCTGAAAAAGGCCGGAGCGTACAACGGCCGAAACGTTGTGACAAATATGGCGACAAAGATGAGGACAATAGTCCGACTAATGTAAATACTGTCTATAATTCAGTCATGCAGCCCACTCAAAACTTCTGAATCTTGGGCCATATACCAGTGCCACCTCAAAAGGTTCCCTATTGCTGCCTCTGCACTATTCTTAAAGTATGCTGAAGTGAATTTATCACAAGCACTAAAGTCCTAAAGAATGTCAACACCTTCAACACTGAAACATTGCTGCAAAAAATACAGCTGAACTGGGCTGGCCATGTACTGAGGATGGAAGACCATCAACTTCTAAAAACTCTACAGTTCGGTGAAACAGGCTTGGGTCAAAGCAACAAAATGCCCCATGAAAGAAATACAAGGATTCTCTAAAAAGAGGACTTGTCTCCTGCAGTATCGACTATGACAAATGGATAACAGTGGCTGCTGATAGGGATTCTTGGCACCAAAAGATATTCCAGGTAGTTGTCTTCATTGAATCAATCTGCAAACTCAGCAAAAAAGGACAAGTTGCAGCAGCATAAACTTGGCACTCCTTCCAGCTGCCAATTCTGCTTCTGTAGCCCTCATGTAGCCTTCTATTGGTTTTACTTATTACTAGTGATCCTGCAACTGACATGGACCCATGTTGTGAATCTTTGTCTCCAAGCAATGCAATAATTATGATGATGATATATGCACATGTGTTTGTGCCTATATGCATATCTGCATATTCCTTACTCTGCAAGTAATACAGGAGACGACATTTGTATCTATCATTCCAAAAATTCAGCCAACACTGCATCATATGCACACTATTAATACCATCACAGGGTGATCTTCTGTTGACATTTGACAAAGTAAATAATTCTTGATGGAAGAGAAAGAAAACACCTGCAGAATAAACACTTTTGTTGTTACTGCTGCTATCTAACATCTTAGCTGAGGAGATATTCTGAAAAACATGTCTATTTTAGGTACTCCCGTAATTTGGGCAGATGAGTCAAGATTCGGAGAAAACATTTCTACTGCACTGGTTTTAAAACATCATTTACTCTATGACAGATGTGAAGTAGTGCTTTCTTTTTTTCCGTTGTTAATATCAATTCTTCTTTTTTCCTTTTATCTCTTTAGCATTGCTATCTTCTTGACTTGGAAGATCTTGAAATATGAAAGCTGACAAGGAAGTATTAATTACAGAACATATACAAGGTTAAGCATAAGTCACCTTTCCTTTCAATTTAGAAATTGAAGAAATATTTTGCTAGTCATTTATTTTTATTTATATTTTTATATTATAGAAAAGGGAAATAGTTATATATACATGTTATGTATTTGATTGATATACATATGATTTCTCAAATAAATTGGTAGATATACATGTAAATTAAAAGTATGAGCTCATAGATATCATGAACACTTTGAAAATGATTATATATATATATATATATATATATATATATATATATATATATATATATATTCTTTATTTAAAATCTTGAATATATATATATATATATATATATAGTTAAATTTCTTTTTTTACATTTTGGATTTAATGTAACTATTGCTACAAAGCATTTCACTTTCATTGCTTGCCTTGATAAAGTCAGAAGACAAAACATGTCGGCAAGAACTAATAATTTTTTTCCAATTGTTATTTTAAAACTATAATATATATTCCATATATGTACATCCATACATATATATATATATATATATATATATATATATATATATATATATATATAGATATATATATTTCAATTTTCATTTTTAAACAATATATATATATATATATATATATATATATATATATATATATATATACTCCAATTGTCATTTTTAAACAATATATATATATATATATATATATATATATATAGATATATATAGATATATATATTTCAATTTTCATTTTTAAACAATATATATATATATATATATACATATGTATACTTATATATATATATACATATAGATATATATATATACATATATATATATGTATACTTATATATATATATACATATAGATATATATATATATATATACATATATATATATATATATATATATATACATATATACATATATATATATATATATATTGACCCTGTGTATATATATATATATACATATATATATATATATATATATATATATATATATATATATATATATATATATGAGATTACAATATATATTTTTATATAGCAAAAACAATATTGGGGAAATTGTATGACGAAGTGGAAAAAGTTTACTTTTGATGCATTTTGTCTTTCATGATTTCATTGGGCTAAATTTGTTATGTTGGTACAATTACACATGCACACGAATGAGGAGTGACTGGGATTTTAGAATAGTTTTATCTAGCCAAATTCTTTTAGAGTTTTTTCTTTTTTTTACAGCAATTTTGTTAGTTGGTATCCCACACTGTATTAGTAGAAGATCTGCCAGAAATAGTGAAATGTTGTAAGAGTCAGTGTGCAAAGTGTGTGATACCTACAAACACAAGTGATGGTAAGAAAAAGAAAAAGACACTTTAATGAATTCAGCTAGATAAAAAAAAAATTTTAAATTATTCTAAAATTTCTAAAATTCCCAGCACCCCTTGTTCCTGTACATGTGTAGTTGTACCAACATGACAAATTTAATCTGCTGAAGTCCTGAAGGACAAAACATGTCACAAGTAAACTTTTCCACTTTGTCATACAATTTCACCATATATATAAACAGAGTGAATGGAAAGAAATTCGCCATCTAAAGTTGTTAACAACTTTACTAATTATTGCTCGATTGTCATAAAACCTGTTTTATTTTGAAAGATATAATGGTAGATGTACATTACAGTGTTCAAATTCTACCTTTTGCACATTTTCTTCCAATCTGGATGTTGAAGGATGATCTCTTCTGCAGGTTTCAACCACAGTTCCCATACTCATCAGCTTGGAATGATAATTTCTGATGGTTTTGGCATCTGCTGAAACATGAGGTCCATGAACACTGTTTGGCCATCTCAGCATTTGTACCACAGACTGCCACACTTCATAATGGGATGCTAGCTGAGCACGCTCATGCAGTATCAGGCATTGTGCCATTCTGGGTTACATTTATCATGCTGAAATAAAAGCAGAAATTAGCAATTAAATTCTACCACTTATGGCATCACAGTATATTTTGTTTCTTGCAAATGTGGTAATATTAACAAAAGTTATAAGTAATTTTCAATAGGGAATTTCTTTCCACTGACCCTGTATATATATATATATATATATATATATATATATATATATATATAATGTATGTATGTGTATGGATAAAAATTGAGATATAACTAAAAATATATCTGTAAAAGGGCAATATGAATAAAGAAAAATGATCTCAGTCAATGCATTTTGGCCTTTTGTTCTTTGATAGACAAGACAAATATAAGGATTTTATTTTGCAACAAGTATTTATAAACAGAAATAAAATGGTGTTAGTAAATATACATCAGGTTAACTGTAATAGTCAAGGTAAACTATGGAGGATGCTAAGTAATGCCACACTTATTAAAAGAGCAAGTAAATTATTTAGATGGAAAGTTTTTGTTGTCATGAGTGTCATTATCAAATCTTGCTAAAATATAAATTTGTGCCCTAGATCAGTTAACCTGAATTCACACACACACACACACACACACACACACACACACACACACACACACACACACACACACACTCTCTCTCTCTCTCTCTCTCTCTCTCTCTCTCTCTCTCTCTCTCTAACACAACAGAAAGAAAGATCAGAATAACAAAGAAATTAATGCTAAATAAGCATCATACTCAAAAAGATTTTATATGCAGGTATATCATTCATGGTGGAGTAATGGATAGCGGCTCAGATTGAGGAATTGCAGAGCTGAGTTCCAATTCCAGTCAAATCCATTCTAATACCTTTGGGAAAGGTATGAATCTTCTTCTTCTCCCCCCCCCCCAGGTATGGGTAAATAGCAGGATAGACCGGGTTCTATAGCCTTGGATGGCAACTGGTCTACTGCAGAAAGAAATGGCAACCCACTGTGGAAAAAAATCTGCCTCGTCAGTCATGTATCAAAAGATACATGATCGCCAACGCATGTATCATGCGTGGCACATAACTGATATCATTCAAGATACTACATGTCACTATTAATTTTTGCCCCATAGAGAGAATCCATAGCATATATGGATAAAACAAGTAGTGGGAAAGAGCGAAATTCAAGATGGTCTTCCTTGGAATATTTTCTGGATTGAAAATGGCCAAGCTGTGTGATATCGTTTATGTTCCTTGCTTGGTTTTCATTCTTTTTCTTTACCAACATGAGCTATTGTGCCCACATTTCTTGTGGTCTACACAGCAACCGCTGTTTCCCCCACAAGCTATTGGCACTCTTGGGCTGATGTGACTCACCAACCATCAAATGACTCTCATAAATTTGTCCTACAAAATGGGAGATAATTGCCTTCTGCATCCCTACAGTATTCTTGTTGGTCAAAACACTGACTGATATATTGTAGCAATTTTTATTACCTCTTCATCATTAACAAATTAAATATAATAAAAAGCATGTACTTACAAGGAGCCGACACTATGTGAAAACAAAAACTCAATAAGACAAGGTCAAACAACATGTGTAATGAAAAAAGAATTACAATTGTATCTTTCCTTCTTGAGTTCCCAAAAGTCCTTCAGGTACCTGCAAATTACCTTTTAAATTGCTACAACTTGTAGATTTCCTAAATGTCATTTAGTTTGAACACCAGCAAGGTGGCTACCATCTACTGGACACTGGTATTTCTAGCCCAAATATAATAAAAGAAAGAGAAAAACAATGGCAACTGAAATAGGACTATATAATGATATCAATGTAGAACTACAACCAAAGGAGTTCTTGTTCATTTTCACACTGTCTCAGATCAATACTCTTGTAAAACTAGTTCAATGCAGGCTTAGTATCCTTTATCCAAAATTTCCAAATCCAAAAACCTTCAAAATCAGAAAGTTTCTCAAGTGCTGATATGACTTGCCACAAATAGAAAATTTCAGAAAGCACTGGGAAGGTTTCTAGGTACATCTGTTGTAAGTGACCTCATCTACCATGGGTGGAGGTTCCCCAGCTCAGCTACATAGTCTACGTTGGTGCCAGTTATTTTTTTGTTAGCAATCGTCACAGCAATACCTTCATTTGTGGATTACTGACCAGGTGTTTTGGTTTTCAGTAAAGATATTATTCAAAATGTCAAAAAGTACTGCATTTATATATTTTTGTGTAATTAGTGATCATGTACAGAAAGTACAAAACATTATTTTTACGTGAAATCTTAATTTCACTACTTAAAAATCCATATGAGAATTACATGACAATCATCAATACCTTGTATCTGTACACAAAATTTATTAAATTTTATATGGAACTACTTTCAGGCTATATATATAAGCTGTGTTATGAAATGTAATGGGATATTGTGTTTATGCTTGGATTCCATTTGCAAGCTGCTCAATTTTATAGATGCTGTATACAAATTAATTAGCCTGTATTCCAAAAATCTGGAAAAAATCTGAAAACCGAAGCACTTATGGTCCCAAGAATTTCGGATAAAGTATTCTCAACCTGTATATAGATAAAAATTCACACATGCATAGGAAAGTGACAAAGTTGTATTCTTTCTCCAATAAAAACTGGACAACCTGAACATGCATGCAGAATTATTCTTACAGGATTGAGTGGGGCCAATGTTGAATTTGGAATTGATCAAATGCAATGTTCCTTTACATTTTGTGATTATAATTCTTTTTCACTTACTGGAAATTTCATTCTTACATCCCCTATGGACATCAAAAGTTTTCAAATGCCATTGATACCTGCCCAGAATCTATGTATTCCAGGTATACCCTTGCTACTGTTGACCATAAAATATCTAGAGCAGCTGCCACTTTAGTAATAGAGCAATGCTAATTTCTCAAAAAATCATTACACAGATAAATAGAAATCCTGTCCACATCCTATCATTGCCATTGTGACACAGCTACAATACTTCATTACCTATTACATCACACATATATCATCCAACTAAGTCTAATTCTGTAGGTGAAGTTAAGGTAAAAACACTCAGTACTAATCAGTACCTTTATGGGTAAACATTTGCGAATACCAGGTGCTATAAGTTTGGATGTGCAGTTGGTGTAATGAATAATGGCTCAGAATTGTTAATTGAAGAGCTGAGTTCCAATTCCAGTTGGGTTCATTATATTTGCTTATGTGCAAATGCCCTTGAGAAAGTTATAACTCCACTTCATCTCCCCCAAGTTATGGGTTAATTAGTAAGACTTGTATCACTAAATAATTATTATCTCACAAAAAAATGTCTTACAATCTAAAAATATTTTCTGGCTTTAAATAAACTGCAAAGGGTTGATCAGCTGTAGAGAAGAATCAATCAATCCACATATTTTTTTATATGCAAAAGTATGCTTAAAAGTTCTCAGCCTAACTAAAATTTGATAAAAAAATTCTAATGTTTTGTCATTTAGTCAAATTTTGCAGGGTGGGTTAGGCACAACCTCATATATATATATTTGTGTGTGTGTGTGTGTGTGTGTGTGTGTGTGTGTGTGTGTGTGTGTGTGTGTGTGTGTGTGTGTGTAGGGTGCGATGGATAAATTGTCATCTAAATTACATAAAAATGAAAATAACACTGACATCCCATTTTAACAGTTATATTTATCAAAATTACACAAAAATATCTTTAAATATTAAAGAGTAAATTTATTCAATAAAATCACCATTAGCTTCAACCACGGCCTTCAGATGACTTTGGAATCTCTTGCAACTCTTCTGAATGGTTTCCTTGTTTAAGTTGGTGAATGCTACCATAATACTTGCCTTCAGTTCATCTTTCATGTTACAAAGAGTTTTGTTTGTTTTCTCCTGCTTATGTGGCATGGTGCAGAGTCCTATTGTGGTCTTCCAGCAGCCACCCTCTTGACCCAGGGCAGCACTACCTCCTCAAACCACTTGATGTAGACCTCTGTGTTGAGTCTGATGCCCTCACCAACAAATTTGGGAGTTCTTTTCTTATCAGAACATTCAGGGTGAGTTTTCCAAGCTGCTGTATCCTCATAATCACCATTATACTACTCCAACACTTTCTGAATCTGCTGCACTGTCCTCAGATTGACACTGAAATGTTTGTATTGGAGCTTCTGGTACAAATTCCAAGCAGTACAGCATGCCATTTCCAAATTTCTGGCAGAGTGAATTGTGCCATTGTGCTCTTTTTCTTACAGATGGTGCCAAACTAACCCTACTATTCTCTACAATTGACAAAACCAAAAAGAAAAAAACAAACATGCACAAAATTAAAAAAATAAAATGGCAACAATTTACCAATTGTACCCTGTATATGTGTGTGTATATACGTGTATATATATATATATATATATATATATATATATATATATATATATGGGGATTGTGTCTAGCATGAAACAGCCTGTTGCCTCTGAGTGTTGACTTCAATGTTCACTTTTATATTTATATTTACATACGTTCTATCTCTGATAGTAGCACACCTTAAAACTGTATTTTGTCATATATATATATATATATATATATATATATATATATATGAGTTAAAGATCAAATGCAGATCAGAATCCAACAGGATGCTAAGATAAAGAACAAATAGGGAACATATATTAGTCTAACATGTTTCACTTTTATTAATGCTTCATCAGAGATTGAGAGAAAACACACAAAATGACAGAAATTCTGATTTTGTTTGGCTCAATTCTTATTGGTGAGTCATGTATCACATGCAGACACACATACACAATTACAAATACACATTACCATCTGATGCCCGCTTAGACATACCACAATTTTTACAAATTTCCATACATATAAAATTATTTATGGTTTTAATTCACAGTTTCTTTTTCCCCTGTGTAGGTGTGGTTATCCACGGATTTCTGAAGGAAAATTTTTTCTCCATGATGTATTCGGGCAATTCACAGGTTATATAAATCTCAACCCTCCCTTTCCTTTCTATTCAAGTTGTCTGTAGATTGTGTGAGCATGAAACTCAGGTTACAACTAGAGCTATCCTTTCTTAGCATTTAACATTGTTAAGCATTTTTTGCTCAGTTTAGGCAATCTAAGCTTCAAGCATATTACTTTACTGAGTAGGTAAGTGTGCCTTAGGCCTGTTTTCTCTTTCTTTTTTCAGTATTGTTGTTTTTATTCAAGACTGTATCTGGATAAGAGTTTTAGGCTTTGACAAGTTGTCCATTTTTTTTTTGTTTTTCTTCAATATATATATATATATATATATATATATATATATATGCCAAGGCGATATTTTAAGGCATTATAGATATCACCCTGATATATATATATATATATATATATATATATATATATATTGGTGAATGTTATTGGTCCCCTCAGGCAAAAAACAGAATCAGATGGAACTAAATTTTATTTTTATTTTCCTTCTTCGTTTCTGCTGCAGATTAGGTTCTAATTCCTGAAGCTATTTCTTCTTTTACTGTTGTAAAAAATAATGTCAGGAAGTAGGCACCTCATGTCAACAATCAATTTTTAGCTTTACAAATGCTGCAGGCATTGGATTGAATCATAAGAGATTATTGATTTCCAGCAAATCAGAATCTATTGCAAAAATATATGTAAATACAGATTTTTATCATATCTATGTAACTGCATGTATGTATATATGTATGTATGTATTAGATGTGGGTAAAATTTTCAAGGAATATTTATAAAAAAAATTGTAAATTAGTTGATGATTGGCAAAACTAGCATATGATTGATATATAAGGGTCTGCAGAAAAGATTTTTTGGCATGACCCTGTTCCCATAAATTGACTAAATGACCAAACATCCTATTTTTTAATCCCTTTATGGTGAAGGCCAAGTACCCCTCATATATGTGTGTGTGTGTGTGTGTGTGTGTGTGTGTGTGTGTGTGTGTGTGGATTTAATAAGTCGGTTAATGAAATTCAAGGAATAAAAAGATAACAAATTGATAAAAATATTGTCAATAAGACTGATGATATTTATTATATATTAGGTCTTTTCACTACACCGAAGCATGGAGAGAGAGATCTCAAAGTCTGAATTTTTGGACAAGCCCCTATGTCCTTTTTCAATGAGATGAGAAATAAACAATGAAGTGGGACTCACTCTTGGGGAATTTTGTTGTTGTGTTTTTTGGGAGTTTTTTTGTGTTGTATTACTGCATGAAATTTGATTTTGACCTAATAGTTTGCCAAAATTTGGGTTTTGGAGGGTTTGTTAAAGGCTCTCTGTGGAAACGGTATTCTCTGAGTAATCCTCTGTTTAATCCTTTAATATGTGATTCTATTTCGAAAATATGTTTTAACACCAATTTATGTCTTTCTAGTGCCAACAAGACTTCAGTGTCCACTTTGATATTTATATACTCTCTTATTCCTGATATTGAGTACTTTTACCCATAAATATGGTAAACCTTATAACTACATTTTTATCATATATATATATATATATATATATATATATATATATATATATATATATATATGCACATGTTCTGATACTTGTTGAAAGCTTACTTAGAAATGTATGTTTAAATGGGATTGGTATTTTCAGAAAGAAAGAATTACAGTGATATATTGATAAAAAGTTTGGAATAGATAGATAGATAGTAACAGATTGAAACAGATAGATAGGAACAGATTGAGATAGATACATAGATAGTTAGGAACCAATTGAGATAAAGAAAGAAAGAAAGAAAGAAAGAGGAGGCCAAAATAGAAAGATACAGACATAAATTTCATCTTGGAAGCCTGGTAAAACTTACTAGATTGAAACTGCTTGCTTTTCTCTGTTGTTGCAGACATTCCATTGTAATCAATAAGGCAGATGATCTAAGCAGCAATGAAACTGTAAGGGCAGCCATATTGAATGATGTTCTCCAACGGATTATCTATTTAGGTGATAGGTGCAGTTCTCATACTCTACTGGCAGTCATAAGCAGGAATAAAATCAAATATTTTTAGAGATGGAGAAACATTGGATTATCTTGCACTTGTGATCTTATGATAACATAGGCTGGTAAAATAATTACCTTTTAACAAAGTAGTTCAATCTTAACAAATGATTAATGGATGTAATATGAAAAGAAAAAAGATAAATGAAAATCAAGGATCATGAAAAAAAGAAAATGTGCAGATGGACTTGGAAGAATGAACTGAAAGAAAATTGAAAGCACAAAAATTGGATTCTTTAAAAAGAAAAAATAGATATTTTGTTATATAAATAGAGAACTTTTGTAAAGAATAATGGGTTTTTGAAGTGTTGGATTTATTGAACTCTTAAGAAATTAATTACACAATTCTGGTGCATCTGTCTCATTGTCTATTCATCTATTTATATACATACATATATGTGTGTTGTAATTTGTCAATTGATATATATATATATATTTCTTTATTACTACCAATGTTATTTTAGTGGGTATATATATTTGAGTTACTATATAGCAAGTGAAATACATATACCTACTAAAAAATCCATTTGAATATATATATATATATGTGTGTGTGTGTGTGTGTGTGTGACCACACTGTTGTATGGCTCAGAATCATGGGCCCCATATAGGTCACATATCAATCAGCTGGGTGTCTTCCACAAAAGTTGTCACTGTGCAATTTGGGGCTATATTTTTGATGATAGAGTACCCAATGCCAACCTTCTTGCAAAATGCAACATTGGTGGAATTGAGACTCTCCTGATGCAGTCACAACTTCGCTGGGATCGTCATGTTGCAAAGATGAGTAATGACAGAATAGCTAAGGTCCTCCTGTATAGCCAGCTTGAGAGTCGAAAAAGGAAAGTTGGATGACCATGGCTCAGGTATGAAGACAAGCTAAAGACTAACCTCTCAACTGTCAATGTGCCTCATATTAACTTTGGGTGAGTTGCCCTGGATAGAAATAACTGGAGAAATTTGTGCCAGGGCGGTATCAGAAATTTTGAAATCAGTTATATTTACTGGTTAAGAGATGAAAGACAATGTCAAAAAGTGTTGGCAAATGTTCCTGTTGCTATGTCCTAAGATCATTGCTGTTGCACAATATGTGAACTTGTATGCAGGTTACTAGTGGGACTGAAGTTTCACTTCTGACACGAACATAAAAATGGATTGAGGTTGTCAGATCCTTATATGTTGACATTGATGAGAGAGTCTATCATATCTATAAAAGATACTTGCTTTTAGTTTTTGATTTTTGAGTAATGTAGTAAAAATTTGTCTTTGGGTCTGCATTTTGAGATAATGTCTGATCATTTATTTAGTAATTTGCTTTGGTCTGGAAGGGCAATTATAGCTATTTTCTCCTCCAGACAGAGTTAACAGTTTTTCTTGAAAACAGAGACACTACACACACAAGACATCTGTCACAAATAGTAAATAGGCAAACAGCACAACCCTTTCTAAACATATATGGGAAATTAAAAACAAAAAACAAAATATACAAAAATATCATGCAAATTGAGGAAAATGTCATCAGCCTACAACAATAAATCCCAAAACTGTATATTTAGGTATCAGTTCTTCTTTTATGCATGTTTCATTGAATATGACAAACAAGAAATATGTTGTAAGTATTTTATTCAACTTTTTTGGTATCCTTTCAATTTTTTTTTTTTTAGTACTAAGTGTGTGAAGAAATTGTCCATAATGCTTAAGCCCTTTTAGCTAATACTTTAGCTATTTCCAAGCAGTTCATTTTTAAAATTTTCTCCATCAAAGCATTTTACAATAATCATAAAAGGTAATAATCAGTTGGTGCAACATGATGGGTGGGATAAAGCAGACCAGCTTCTGGAAAACTTCCAGTGTTATTCTTGCTGTATGTGGAACTTTTTAACCAAACTTTTATGGACATGTTGCAACTGCTGGATGTATAAATGTGCATTTAATGCTTCATAGTATTTTAAGAACTCCAAATGAATAACAACCTGCCAGCAGATCCCACCACATGCACAACATTACCTTTTTCCATGGAGCTCAGATTTTAGGGTCAGTTGTCATTTATCATTGTCAGTCCACTGTTTTTTGCATTGAACATTGTTGTATGCAACACATTTTTCATCACTTGTTATGTTATATTTAAGGAACAGTAGTTGGAATGATATATTCATCCTTAAATTTGTTTTGCACAAATAGAAATGGATCATTAGAATCACTTTCATAGTTACTGCTCAAATATATTTAAACAGTATTTTAGTCCAGAATACCTCTCAGCAAAAAAGAGAAAATCTTTGATAAAAACTAAGAAAAGAGTACTAAACTCTTATTTGATATCTGTCCTCCTATATAGCAATGAATGCTGGACACTCCTGAAAGAGGAAGAAGAGACTTGAAGCAACAGAAATGTGGTTCTACAGAAGGATGCTGAGGATACCACGGACCAAATATGTGAGCAATGACAACTTTTTAGAGAAAATGGAAACAAAAAGGAAACTTATACTTAACATCAGGAAGAGAGAGTTGAAATTTCTAGGGCACTTAATGAGGATCTTTCCTTTCTGTTAAAAGACAGCTGGAAGGAAACAAAGGAAAACAGCACATAACATACTTAGTAACCTTGATTAAATGGATGGAGGAACATGGTTTCGGAGAAATAACAAAAAGACAAAATTTAATAAGAGCTACAAAGGACAGGAGACAATTGAAATTTATAGGGCATATAATGAAGAAAGAAGGCTTGGAGAATTTGACCTTCACAGGACATACTGAAGGCAAGAGAGACGGGAAAGCAATGAATAATCTGCTTAATCAGTTTGTGTAATTGGTTGGCAGAGCATGGATTAGGAGTGAGTGCAAAAAAACAAACTTTACTAAGAGTTACAAAGAACAAGAATATGTATCGAGTCATGACCACCCACGTCTTGAAGGGACACGGCACACAGATGAAAAAAAATCCGGCTAGATCAATGTCCTAACTGAAATAAGATAGCTTTGAAAATAGCTACTCTGCTGTCAGGATTCAAGAAATCTAAATATTTAGTTTTCTTAAATTGGCTTAAATTTTCAGTAGATTTCCTGCTCAATGACTTTTAATATTTTAACCAACAGCACGTGAGAAAATGACTTAGCATGTAATTGATGCATAACGATTAATTAGTATCAAAGAGCAGGTTTTAGGAGTGGTGAAATATAAACTGACCTAACATCTGTAAGTCGTTATCTCTAAATGATGGCTGTGGATCTGATCTTGGAAATATAACACCCTTTTGAATTTAGATCTTTGTGGAAGTTCTCAGATAAAAGAATTTTAACAACAATTCTATACTTTCAAACTCAAGCTACTCAGCAACATTATCTTCTTAAAATTTGGCAACCAGAGAAAAATTTGTGCAAAAATCCAATCAGATATTTTTTTTTCGTTCAAGCTCTTCTACATTTCAATGCCTTCACGAAACAAAATTGTTAGCACTTAAAAAACAAATTCTAGAATTTGTATAGGGTTTGTCTGAAGAGTTTTAAAGGGGATGTTTCCTTATTAGTGTTGAATCATTCTATATAGAACTCCACCCAGGTACTTTTACAGCAAAACAAAGACATGACAATACTTATACATACTTTAAACTTATATTTTCTATTTCAGTCCCAAAGTACCTCTTCTTCTCTTTTACTGAAATGCTTCAACTGTTCTTAGTTGACCTTATTTTAGTGGGAGGATAGACATGAGTGTTGAGGAAATGATGTCACTGTGGCTAAAAGTGATCCAAATCTTTTCTTTTAGATAAATTCTCCCCCATTTTTACCTCAGTGACAATAATATCTGAAGTGGCTATCGTTTTACGATTATTGTTATTGTAAAGTATAACTGTTTCTGATTATTCTAAAGTAATGTATCCTGCATCACAGGAAACTGCAGTTCTTGTTGGAAGGCATAAGATCTTAAAATCAACAGCTTAATATGAAAACCTCACCTACATCACTTTTAATGATCAAGTTAAATTGAGCGCAGGCCTTAAGTATTTTTATATTTTAAGAGTCGATAATATAAAAAAATACCCCCAAATTGTAAATATATACATATTTAGTGATATTAAGAAAAAATTTAACTGATTCTAAAATTAAATGTTGCAATATTTCTAGCAAAACTCTAATTGGTAAGAATTTCAAATTTGAAACTTATGATTTACATTCCTTCTCAAGTGTATAAATATATCTGGCTATAATTCAATAGATGAGCAATATTACAACATAAAGTTTGCAGTTGATCCAAAGATAAGTTGCTTGCACATTTATCAATTATTTGACTATATATATATATATATATATATATATATATATATATATGTGTGTGTCTTATTGAATAAATTACAGACATTATGTCTGATAATTTTTAACAAAATCTGTTTGTACTCACGAACATTCTTCCATGTATTGATGTTAAAGAATGAGAGAAATGTGCTATAGCTGTTTAAATTTCTTTTATTTTCATTTCCCAAGTACTTTCGATCTTCTTCCAAGATCATCTTCAGTGGTGCAAGTAATACAAAACTATATGTTATTCATTAGTACAAGTATTTATACAAAGCTGTGTGTCTTTATCCATTACTGTAATTTTTTCATTACGCTTTTAAATGTAAAATAGTTGAACAGCAAGTGTAATGTGTGCGAAATAATAATTCTCTTCACCCACTACCTTCAAATTCAGATGACTATCATATCTATTTTATAACACTTATAGAGAGTTTACTAATATTTGCCCTGTCTCATTAAAATTATAGGGCTGATTACTGATTTTTTTTTTATCTATTCACCCAAAGCAAGGTGATAATGCCACTAAGATACAAAGACTACTGAGAGTCAAAGAGAATGAGAAAACCTCATAAGAAACTGGAAACACAATACTAACAAGAAACAAAGGATACACTTCTATAATAATTTATTTTGTTTCTCAGTTAAATGAAATAAAAATATTTATAGCATAAAATTATTTGACAGTGGCAAAATTTTCAAAAAATTTTAACCAGTTAAAAACTTTTGTTCTGAACACCAAATCTCAATCCAAATGTGTGGAGTTCTTTCTTGAAATACAAAAATTCAAATCTAAACACATAAACGGCAAATTCTGTGTCTGAAGCTCTAACTCAGGCCACACTTGCTCTACATTGACATATACCTTTTTGTAATCAGGATAATCACAGGATTGAAAATCTTCTCTTCATCTGGTGCTTCAACATCCAGCATCAGGATTTGTGTCCAGATGAGGAGGGAATAGTTAAAAATTTAAATTTTAAAATAACTGAAAAAAAATTTGTAATTTTAAAAGTTTTTAATTTATATTGAGTTTAAAGTAATGCCAAAAAGTTTGTAAATTTAAACATTTTTGTTTTAAATTCAGTTTAAAATATCTAAAATTTTGCGAATTGAGGAAATCACTTTTATTTCTTCAAAATGCCAAGGAATCAGAGTTAGAGCTTTTGTGACATAAGGTTTAGAAGTTCTGCAGAGTTTATGACTTGAAGAACTCAATTTTCGACCTGAATTGGAATCTCAGCCCAAATCAGAGTTTCCAGCCCAAATTGGTCTTTTGATAGAAATTGAACTTATAGCCTGAATCAGAGTTAAAGTGAGGTATTGAAGTTCCATGGAGTAAATTGAGGAATTCAAGGTTATTTCTTCAAAATTATCATTGCCGTTTTCTAAGCAAGACCAGTGACCTCTTTAGTTTTCGGCCGAAAGCCAAATTAGCCTTCCACAGGAGCTAGCTTAAAAGTCCACACAGAGCGCAGCTTTTAAGCTAGTTTAAAATAAAATTGGCTACTATTTTCTTCTCAAGATGAGAAGATACACAAAAAGGATAAGGTTTTCAGCAAAATTCTTTGTGTTTTGAAGAAAAATCAAATCACTTGATTGATATATTTTTTTCAATGAGAAAGATCAATTGTTTTTTTTTTTAATAATTCACACTTAACACTTTGATTTAAACCAAGACATTCAAATAAAATAATTTTTGTTAAGGTGTTTTTAGAATGTGATGGCTTGGATACAGGAATCCTTTCTATGAAATATAAAAGATGAGATTTACTAAGCTTAGAAAGACAAAAAGCTACAAATGTGAGGGATCCAGTGAGATAAGGGCTACAGAAATCTTATGGCACTTACAGTTTCCTTAGTAACAGTCTTCTAGACTTTAATATTTCACCAAGAATAAATGAGGCATTATGTTCTGAAAATTTATGGACAGTCTCTTGTACTTCTCATTTATAGAACTCTCTTTCAGCTTCTTGCATAATTTAACTTTGATCTCCAAAAATTTACATGTAATGTCAATTGTTATCTTCTGTTTACACTGTTTACATTGTTTCGACTGTTGTTCTCATGTTTATTGTCATATT
Organism: Acanthosepion esculentum; assembly: GCA_964036315.1. NCBI lineage: Eukaryota > Metazoa > Mollusca > Cephalopoda > Sepiida > Sepiidae > Acanthosepion > Acanthosepion esculentum. The sequence goes on along the minus strand of OZ038480.1, from coordinate 61,601,269 downwards.
CATGACATTTCAGCTGATGTGCACTTCAGCCTTCTTTATGTTATAGATGTTGGAATTTCAAACCAAACCCTTTATTTTATCCACTAGGGTAGATTGTTCTAGTTCCATGTGCCATGACTTTTCTGGATATCTCAGTTTCAGTTATTTCCCCTTAGTAACACATAACTCTCCATTTTTGTTCACCTCTACTGTGGCCAGGCATTGAACTCACAACTCTTTGCTTCAAGTCACTGGATTACTTCAACCAACACTTTTATCCACTGGCTGAAACATTATGAATATGGCAATAAAGATGAGGAGAACAGTTCCAAACAATGTAAATAGTTGCAATACTTCATCACAGAAATATAGACAATTATCATCTGTTTTCTTAATTCTTGTTCTTTTATTGTTCTCTATTCTTAATAGCATTGTCTTTCTCATATTCTCTCACATTCAGCAACCCCCTGTATCTTAGTGGCGTTATTGCCTTGTTTGGGGTGAAATAATTAAAAAAAAAACTTTAAATGAATTTGTACCCAATCATCATCATCATCATCATCATCATCATCATCATCATCATCATCATCATAATAATAATAATAATAATAATAATAATAATAATAATAATAATAATAAAAAATAAAAAAATCAGCATAGTCATAGGAGAGTCAGAGTCAAGATTATGGAGTCATTGTGAACTGTAAGATCTTGTCAATAGCTCTTTAAAATTTAAAATACAACATTCACTAAGGACAGATATGCTATAAAAAGATTAAATATAAATATACTGTCAATCATTAAATAAAAGACAGCAAAATAAAAAAAACTAACTTTACCAATCTTGTCAATTTTTTATTTTTATTTATTTTAACTTTATTACAAAATCAGTTGATTCAAAGATTTTAATTGGAATGAGAAACATTCAGCTGGAGTCATATCAGCCGGAGAACATCCATGAAACCCAGATAACATGGATCCTAAGATTACTTCTTGTATTTTACTCCATTTTGTTTTATCTGTTGCATGTGATTTGTTGGCTCCAATATAGGTTGACAATCTCGAGTATTTTCTTGTGTCTATGTCTGGGTCTTGTTAACAGCAATGACTGTCAAACCCAAAGAAAAATGAAGAAAAAAAGAAAAAAAGCAGTCCCCTGTCCACAATGTCTGACTGCACAAAAACACAACCTGTCTTGTGTTATTAAAGTTGTTCCCTTTGTTCCAGAATGTACAGTGTTTCCATAGATTAATTTGCTATCCACGACGTTAATCAGAGGCATGCAAAATAAACTATTTTAAATTCATGCATATATCAATATAATGGTCATGTTGCTGTGGGTCAATGGTCAGTAAGATGGTCTTGTAGACTAAAGGAGTTCAGCTTTCACTGAGTGCCTCACATTTGTGGCCTTATGCCAAACTTAAGCTAAGCTTGGATAAATTTTTGTATCAACTGGATTAAAATTGAAAAAAAAAAAGGAAAAAAGGGAATAAGAAAATAATTAGTAGCGGTCTCTAAGTGATGACATTTCATAAGGAAAAATAGAAAACCTTTTCCTTCTTTTACTGCCCAAATCTGTTTGATAAAAGAAAGAGTGTTCTCTTAGCCACTGAACAAGCTGGTAACAGTTTTGATTCCCAAAGACAACAGGAGTAAAAATTTGACAACTACAAACCAAGAAAAACCAGTTGCTGAATCGCATTATCAGTTAGGCAGTCTAATCCTCAAAAATATTCGAAACTGATACATTCAAGTAAGTTAAACAAAAAAATACACAATACAACCAAATATTCATAATACTAAAAACATTTATGTGCTGTTACATATCACAATTTAACACATATCAAACAAATCATGTCTGTAAATTTATTACCGACACATAATTACATAAAAGGGAATAATGTCTCAAATCAATATGCTGTTGTGTTTTCTGTTACATGTTTTCCTCACTATTCAATTTCAGCATTAACCCAAAGGATTCCTCTGCTATTATTTGGAGTCAGATAGTTAAAGTTACAGTAACTTGTTACTTTTTTTTGTTTACTACTGCAACAAAAAACCCATATTTATAATAGTAGTAAACCTAATTTGCAACAGTGGTGATATGCATGACCAATTACTTCATATATTTGTTTATATACAAGAATATCTCTCACTCCAATTCAGATTTATACATTTAAGAAATGTAAATATATAAGATAATTTGGAAAACTTATATATTTAGCATTCCATTGAATTCTTATCCAAACTGACATTGATATTTATATAATATATATATTGCAAATATTGCAAGATATCAAATATTTACATATATTAAAACAAAAATATGTTAAAATATATATGTGCATATATATATATATATATATATATATATATATATATATATATATATATATATATATATATATATACATGCCCCCAAAAATAAATTTCAGTCGAGCACTTTAGAGAGAAAGTGCGAATTTTAAACAGTGACTGCTACTGCTGATAATGCAATGCTCTTCTATGAATTAAGCACTGGCATGTTTATTCAAAATAAATATGTAAAAATTCACCTTCCTCTCCAAGAACTTTGGGAAAAAAATCTCCAACTGATGCCAAATCAAGCCATATTTGGCATCAGTCAGGTTTTGATCCTGGCTTGAGACAATCAGATGTTTAGTCACACTGATAAGCTATGATACAGTGAAACAGTCTTTCTGTAGATGACAATATATATATATATATATATATATATATATATATATATATATATATATATATATATATATATATATATATATATACATCGGTAGCTATACTTTTGACAGTAGGATGCCCTATGGTGATCTTCTCACACAATGTAACATTGGTGGAATTGAAACTTTCCTGTTGCAGTTACAACTTCGCTGGGCTGGTCATGTTGCAAGGATGAGTGACGACAGAATACCTAAGGTCCTCATGTATAACCAGCTTGAGAGTGGACAAAGGAATGTTGGATGGCCATGGCTCAGGTATAAAGACAAGCTAAAGAGTAACCTCTCAGCTATGAATGTACCTCCTACTAACTTCAAGCGAAGTTGCCCTGGATAGAAATAACTGGAGAAATCTGTGCCAGAGTAATATCAGCAATGTCAAAAGCAGTCATATTGACTGGTTAAGAGATGAAAGACAAGAGAGAAAAACATCAGCAAATATTCCTATGGCAGTGTCCCAAGATCCTTGCTGTTGTACAATATGTGGACTTGTATGCAGGTCACTAGCAGAACTGAAGTGCCACATAGGGCACAAACATAAATGAATGAGGTTTTCAGATCCTGATATGTCAAAATCAACAGGGGAGTACATCATATATATTTTGAGTATAAAAACATAAGTTATCAAATATAGACACTAAAGTGTTCAAACGAGAGACATGCATTCCTAAAAATGGGTATTTGAGCCTTGCCTTTTAATAAGGTCCTCTGTGGCTGAAAAGGTTTCTTTGCATATATTCCTGGTATAAGAACATAAATTAACAGATACAGACACTGAAAAGTCCCTACGAGAGACATACATTTCTAAAAATGGATAAATGAGCATTGCCTTGCTGTAAGGACCACTATAGCCAAAATGGTAGTGTCATAACTATCTAAAGTGATTTCACAAGAAAAAGGTGATATATAGCGAGTTATTGAAATGGCATAATGGAAAACTCATATGTTACATTTTTGTCATTCCAAAGGACTTTTTCAAACTAATAAGGATTTTATCAATGGAATCTTATATAGTGATTTTCCAAGCATAGCTTAGATGTGGCACAGAGTCGAAAGTATGGTGCACCCAGTGAGGATCAAACTCACTACTCAGTCGTAATTGTTCTATCAAGACAAGGTTGCTAACCATTACACCACTTCGACGTGCCCAAATGGAATCGTATATATGTTAGTGGGGGAGAGACAAAATGTTATAAACCCTGGTTACTATTCTCTATCAAGAAACAGAGAGATATAGAGACACATAGATTTAAATTTAAATCTTTTTCATTTTTGGCATCCAATGTATATAGATGCATACTTCTGCTGTTATATACTATGTATGGGTGTACAAGAACAAAGAAAACCAACAAAGTACTTCTAGTAAGGCAGAAAGGAAAGGCGACAAGATATGTTAAATTAGCATTCTTTATATTGTCAGTATAAAAGTGGAATGTCTTTTTGTGGGTGAGAGAAGTGACCTGGAGGATGGGAGAGTTGTTAGTGTAATGTGCTTGTGTTGAATTTTGTGTCTGGTCAGTTGACCCGTGGCCACTGGTGAATTCTATGACAGTCTGACTACTGACTGCCTTGATTGTCATGAGTGGATCTTTTAAGCAGTCAAGGTGGATACATCACTCAGTATTTTTTTGTTATGCTTTTGCTTTAGTGGCAATGTTCCTGATTGGCTCCTTTTGAATTGTATTTTATATTTTTGAGGGGATTTGTTTTGTAAACCAGATGTGATGCTTGGAACCCCTGTGCAGAAAGTGACTTTATTACTTTTAATTTTGCTTTTGTAGCATTCACAAGCAGCTGAAATTTTTTGCTGTGGGGTGAATCAGAAAGAGATCTAATTTGAAGCCAATTATAACATTGCTGGCCTCATTTAGCATTCTACTGCTTCTGTGTTTGTTTTAATTGCTATTGTTTTTTAAATACCCAACATTGTACTAGCAGTAGTTTGGTTACGAATGCAAATATTGTCCTGAATGCATTCTTCCCAAGAAATATTTACATAATACAGAGTGCGGCAGAAATAACTCCTACATTTTAAAGGCTGACAAAAAGACAAAGGTAACTGCTATTAAAAACATTATTTCACTGTTGTTTAAACAAAGGGCTACAGTTTTTATTTACCATGTATACTTGTGTAACATGCAACTTTTGAAGACCTAATTTTTAAGCTAATTTTAAGGGTGTTGAATCATAAACGAGATGTAAAATTAGTGTATGTACTGATGGCCTTGCCTACACCATTAAGCAAACTATATATCCATTTACTCTAGTCAAATTAGCTTCAAAATTAGGTCTTCAAAGGTTGCATGATACGCAAGTATACATGATAGCTGGTTTTTAAAATGACATCCTCCAAATGATGGTCGCTATTTGCCATACCCTGTTGTAAATGATTTCTAAAGTTTTCCATCACCCAGAAGTTTGAGTCTTTCAAGGTCTTCCAAGTGGCTTTCCTTTAGGTGCTGAATCTGTGGTCCTAAAATTTTGAACCCATAGCAGTATTGATTTTCTATCCATAACAGAATCATTCTGATGTAACATGAAATGAGTACAAAATGCTCTCTGCGTTGCAATTACAGATTCACCAGTCGTAAAAAATGTTTCAACATCAAAACACAGTATGCATCAGTCAAAACTATGATGGTAATTGATAGGATCTGAAAAAAAAATGGTTAGATATTAGCTAGATGAAGACACCATTGCCACCTACCTAAGTTCACTAGCACCACACATGTGACAGTTTAAAATGTGGGAGGTATTAATGCTGCACCCTGTATATACATTTACTTATATCACAGTCTATCTTTCATTATTGAGCAGTAATAGATAAACTCTTCTAACCTGACAGAATTTAAATGAACACAAACATTTGCTTCATTTTCCTTCTTGTTTTCTTTCAACTGAATTGTTTTCATAACTAATTTAATATTTTATGTAAAAACAGTCCTTGATGTCTTTTTTTTTCTATGTGGGTGGCATGGGCCAACAATTTTTTTTGAAGCCCCTGGGGTCTTATTGCTTGTACTGTTATATTGGTTCAGTCAAGAAGCAATCTATCATCAATGTGGGGTAAATATTCTTATCCTTTGCCTTCCTTTCACATCCCTACTGAATTGTAAGGACATAATTCAGTCAAACAGAATCCGAGAAAACAACAGTTTCAATACAAGCAGATAGATATTAAGTTGGGTAGTCCTGAGTATGATGATAAAGTACACTTGGCAGCAATGCTTCTAATCGGGAGAATGGAGGTTTTCATGAGTATGGAACCACTTTTTAATTGCAGTTGTTCCCAGGTCCACACTGACCCAAGATGGTACCACCTGTTAGGATCCTAGCAATGGCCAAATAGTGAACCCCCAAACAAAAACAAAGCACAACGAAAGTATAAAAATACATTTTTTATAGTAAAAATACCAGCATTACAATTTTATATAAAGAAATACCAACAATACATATTTATAATAGAATTACCAACAAAATTGTCTAGCACAACATAGTGAACCAACTTTTTTAGCTGCAGACTTAGCAATTGATTCAATATACTCTTTCCACTTCATGTCAGCTGAAAACATTAGTCTGAGAAGGTGCAATGAGTCACTATCCTGGAGGTTAGCATCAGCCATGTTGATGGAAAGTAAAAAGGGTCCTCTCAGATGATTGAGAAAAAGCAGTTTTGTTTTTGAGGTATTAAAATCAACACACCATCCTTTGCCCCATTTAACAACAGTTTGTTGGTCATTTTTGAGATCAGCTTCCAATTTGACATTATCAAACCAATCAGATTTACTATTAAGATAATTTCAAATAGTTGTGTCATCAGCATGTTTTTTGTTTTACAGACATAGTATCTGCACCCCATGTCTAACCACTGTTATACACGTCTTACATGGTTGAGTTTTGAATTCAGAATTTGTTTTTTGTTATTTTTTTTCAATCATTTCACCCCATGCAAGGTAATAAAAGCCCTAAGATGCAGGGAGTTACCAAGAGTGAAAGAAACAGAGAGGACATAATAGAACAGGGTTCCAGGAGACAGATGATGATGACTAACATTGCATTTAAGATCAAATTTGACAGGAAGACACAAAGAGAGTTCCATAACCAAGAAGTGTGAGAGAAAAAATTATTATCACAGAATATATGGTTAAAACTATCAATTTCAACAATGAAATTATGATACCTAGCTGTCAATCTAGTACTGCACTTAAATTCTTGAAGTTGAGGTTGGTTGCCAACCATAGCTAGAAAGCCCAGTCTGTCCTGCTGTTTAATCCATAGCTGGGGATAGAAAAAATGGATTCCTACTTTTCTCAAGAGTATTTGCACAAAAGTGAATGTAACAAACTTGAACAGAATTTGAACTCAGCTTGCTGTTTTCTTGATCTGAATTGCTAAACATTACCCTACCTACAGATTCATGCATAACCAACTGCAGAATAGAAACATTTTAATTAAAAGCCCTTAATCAGTTCTTGCTTGTTAACAAAATATATGAGATGTTTTTTTTGTTTTCATTTTGCTTTCCTTTATTCAGACTATCCATATCTTAGGATTTTGAATTAGAAATAGAGTTTCATAAAAGCCTCGGATTTTCAATCTGATCAATTGATCTCCGCCTCAAGGCCACTAAACCTGTTCTGCTTGCTTTCCTTTTCATTTGATGAAATTCTTGAATAAACACTGTTTTATTAGGAGCCATTATTGCAGAATTAATGAATTCCTTTAATTAATGAGCAAGCCTAATGAACATCATTTCTACACTAATAATTGTTGCATGGAGTAAATATTTTATGCCTGATTACACCAGTTATTATACATTTCGTGATCCTCTTTGTCATCTTTCACTTTTTGTTTGGATTTGATTATTCCTCTGCAAAATTCCATAGAATTCTTGGGCAAACAAAATATATGAATATGCCATTAAATTTCAACATTATTAAAAGATCATTTCTCAATTTAGGAATTATATATATATATATATATATATAAAATTTCTAAATTATATATATTGATACGTGACACCAGCGTATCCGACTCCAAGAAAGAATACTCTAACTTTAGAATTTCAGTTTTTCTGTTTCTGACCAGTCCTGTATATATCATCTCTTCATCTAACTTAAATCTAATATAAATATCTCCCCATTAACCATGTCCTGAAGAAGGTCTATTTGACCAAAATGTCTGACGTCGACAGAATAACAAAAACAAAAAACAAAATAAGAAACAGTAAACTCACATATTCGGATTTTGCTTGTCTTTTCCACATTTTCATCATATATATATATGTATGTATATCTATATAAATTTTAAATTATAAATATAAAAAATATTATTAATATATA